>PVLD010005155.1:0-115686 GCA_004027595.1 Dinomys branickii | reverse complement strand
AGCTTCTTCCCCGCGGGGATCGTCCCTGGCTCCCAGCGTCTGGGGCTTTCCCACGTCTCGCCCCGGCAGCCTGGTCCGCCCTACCACATCTCCCCCGGCATCTCAGAGAAATACTCCCAGTTTAAACTTCCCAGCCGAGGTCCCGGCATTCACGCTCGCCAAGTCTGTCTCGAGCTGGTGGTGTTTATTAAGGAGGTTCTCTCCCTTGCTGCTCACCTGGTCGCCATCTTCCCCGGATCTCCACAGTTCTTTTATTACAGTGGGCATTTGTCTTCTGTACATTTCTTTCCATTTTCACAAATGAGACCTCACCCACCCAAATATTCCAACAAAGACAGGCACAGTTAAGAAGCAAGCCTTCAGGCCCAGGTTGAAATAATCAGCTTCTCTAGCTTTTGTGTCAAAGTACAAATCAAATTTTTCAGAGATCACTGCTGAACATTTGTATTTTTAACAGGACTGGTGACTTCCTCTGTTGTTGCCTTTAGCTTTGGAATTTGCCATCAACCAATTTGTACCCTTCCCAAGGAACTTCTTCTTTCATAGCACATGGCTCTTTTACTTTCAAACAAGAAGTTTGGTGTTATTAACTTGTTTCTAAGATTTAGAATAAACTGAATGACATTGTTAAGTATCTGAACTTTATAAAGTTTACTTTCTTACCTGTAGTGCATTGCAAAGAAAAAAGTCTTTGTCTTGTTTATATTGTTGATCATTTCTCCAGATTTATCTTTGCTTATCAAAAACATTTGATTATGTTAATACCAGATGTGTGGTCTTCTAAACCAGTGGTAACAGTGATTGCAAACCAAGTCAAGAACTATGAAGAAACAGACAAGACTTTGTTGAAAAGAAAAAGAAACTGAGGAAGATGCTTCAACTTGAGCAAGAGAAGAGTGAAGATACAACAGCACTGATAGAAAAAACCAGGCTGGTGTGCTAACAAGAAAAGGGGCAAGACATTTATTCACATTCAGTGATTACTATACAGGTGTGGGATAAAATCTGGGAAATTTGCACTGATCTTCCACAGCATCTCATGCTGCAAACGCCATGGCCTTGAGAAATGGACGCTTATGTTTTCCCAGGAGCTGTTACATTTTTCCCATCGCCCACTTCCCTTATAAGCATTGGTGGTTCAGTGGTAGAATTCTTACCTGGTGTTGCCCACTTCCCATCTTGCATAAACATTCTGGCTTTGAGAGAAAAATGGGCCTTTGTGTCTGTGAAGAGAACACATGAGTGACTGTAGAAGAAAACATATACCATATTCCTGCTTGGAATAGTGAAGGGATAGGAAAGAACATGTGTCATTTTTTTAAATAGCCTCGGGGAAGGCCCCGGTGCACCTGCCTTTTGCCTCCTCGTAGTCCCTGCCTACCTCAGCATGAGACCAGAAACTTCTGCCTACAGTCTTAGCTAAGCCACACCTTGTGACAACTACAATAATCCTCTGGCTGTGGTAGTGCACAAACTTTTCTTCTTTTAACTATTTTAAATTCTGACAAAATACATAGCTTAGGCCTTTGGAGATATTCTGTCTGTTCAGTTGAATTTTATGTTTTCCCCTTATCTAGTTCTACTGTTTCATTTCATTCTCCTTTAAAGTATATCTGTCAGTGTATCTGGTTTTTTTATCCACTTTTTTATTCTTTTTTTTTTTTAGATGTGAAACAAGAGGTATCAGCATCAGAGGAACAGTCACCATGTACCAGATCAATGCAACCCACCAAAATCACAAGCTAGGCTCCTCTCGGTGGTACAATAGCATCACCTCATTTCCCGAACGATTCATGGGTGTCATGGAAAAGGTAAAAAAGTACATAAGATCTAGGGTGAGAAAGTCTATATTTAGTGTTTCTTATTAACTGTAACCTGAAACAAGAAATTACCTTCCAGTTTTGTGAAATGGAAGATCATAGTAACAGCTGTACGTACTTCATGGGACAGCTGTCAGGATCAAATAGCGTTACGATTCTAAAATGCCTTGAAAACTGTTAAGTAACTACTAGTCGTATGAGAAATCTGTAAATTAAAAACCCAGGCTTGCTTTGCCCTGCCTGCTTCCTGTGGACTGTTCCTCCTCTGCTTTGCCCTTCTGCCGTGTCACCCTGCCTTGAAGCCAGTCAACTATGAGCTGAAAGCCCTACAAACTGTGAGCTACATAAACCTTTCTCCTTAGAAAAAAAAAAAAAAACCCATAGTTTCAGCATGATCGCTAGAAATTAATTCTCACATCTATCTACAAATAATAAAGCTACAGATGGAAAAGGAAAGCCCTTCAGTGGAAAAGAAACAGAACAGTGTGAGAACTGAGCTGAAGACACCACAACAGAAAACAACAAAAAGAGAAGCAGGTGGCATCACTCAAGACATGAGACTAGGATTAGATCAACACTAGTCAGACCATGGAACTTCTCAGTAAAGTGAGCCAGTAACAGTTGTTGTTTCATACTGTCTTTAATTAAATAATTTATCACTTGAAACACAAGGAATTGTAACTATTACATTACCTCTGTTAGTTGTGGATATTACAGGCATCAGGCCACTATATAAGATTTATAAAGACAAAGTCAAATTGTTAGAGATGAGGATTGTTTTTGCTGAAAGCATATACAAAAGTTTCAAACAAGTTCACAGAATTCAATAGCTAGGAAGAATGAGGACCTCACAGAGAAGGATTATACTTTGGAATGTTATAGAACTGGGCCCCTCAACAAAATGTCATTAGGAGTGAAATGCAGGTCTTAGATAAAGGTATTCCATTGTTGACCATGGCTAAACACCTACTCTATTTTTTAACTTGTCTTTTGTGGAAAATTTTCACCATACTGGGGAAATATTTGAGAATAATGCAAGCCTTTGTTAGCAGTATTGATCTACAGTTAGTCTTTGATTCTATAGACAGGAATCACTATAGGCTAAATTATGTGATCTCAGCACAGATCTCAAGCTATGAAGTTTCCTTCAAAGTCTAAAGCACAATACCACTGTGAGAATCAGAGCAGGTAGCAATGGACCCTCTACATTAAATCCCAATCAAGATACAAAAAAGGGACTTGTATTCTAGCTCTATTTCTTTCTAATTTATTGCCAAAATAATTTGATACAGCTTTCAAATGATCTGTGCGAATATCATCCTGCCACAGGAAATAAGAAAGCACCTACTTCTAAGCTGATGACATAGAGTTCTCAAATCCTGCTGGCTAAATACGGTCAGTTTAATATCTATTGTGTCAAAGCCAAAATTATTTTAGACAGATGTTCCAATAAAGAGATAGAAAATATGAGTGAAGCTCATCCAACTACATTATTAATTTAGCTGTCTGGGCTAGTAATAGGGGTAAACTTCGAGAAAGCTATAAACATGCATTTATAGTACTCATTTTATTGAATAAATAGATTTACAGTGCCAGAGCCTATACTGAGCTGCTCAAGACTCATTGCCTTAAGAAACCTATATTTTAAGGTAAAATGCCAGGTTTGTACAAATCCTATGAATCATATTATAGAGTAGAAACAAGGCCAGAAAAAAGACAAATTACTGAACTCTTGATTTGACTAAATAATAGCAATAAATTATTTGCTTAGTTTATTGACATATAAAATTTTAACATGTCAGAGTAAAAGCATGTATTTATCCCTTTATTTTAGTAATTTTATGCATGTTTTTTGCTCATGTTCCCCCAAATCTTTATATTTTTGAAATTATTTTGACAGATAATATTTGGTGCCTCTGCTTAACAGTAATTTGCATTATGAGACTATTATTCCAAAACCAGTAACAGGGCTGCAGTATAAGTCTTACACATCTTTCATTTGGGGAGCAAAGCCCAGCACTGTGGTAGGTTGGTGACTGGTCCACCAAATTACACCCATGAAAATATTCAAGGAATGTGGAACAGGCAGTGTAAAGATAGAGAAGTACACTTGACTGAAATCTTCAAGTATTTGACAGCGTATTAGAGGTAAAGAGAAGTAGACTTATTTCCAGAGGTCAGAAATAGAATTAGTGATTAAAAGTTATGGAGAGGGAGATTATATCTCTTTTAAAGGAGGACATTTAAAATTGTATGATTTGGGGTTTCTTAAAAGATGTAAACATTGGGAAAATGGTAATTAAGTGAGCATTTATCAGGGATACTGTGGAAAATTCCTTAATTGTGAAAGAAGGAAAATGACATTATACCTATATTTTTAATTGTAAGGGTCACTGGCTCTATGTCTTGGTTATTCCTGGTAATATAATAGACCCCATGTAAATATCTGCTACTAAGTTTATTCTCTTGAATACTAATGAGTGTGAATCACTTTTCTGAGAGACAAACTCCGAGCTTGCATTCTTGCCCCTGCTGGGACTTTCTGTGAAAGGATGTTTCAGCAGCACAAGGCATTAGCAGTGTCTTAATGGCATAGGAAAGCACGCCTCAAGCCACCAGAAACAAAACAAATGAAAACAGAAAACAAAGGAAGAGTGAGAGGTTTTACATAATCTGGGTAATAGTTTTCTACACTGAGAGAGAGAGAGAACTGAAATGATATCCTGTTTCCAAATTGATAAGAAAGTGATGTGCACTATTTTTTAGTTAAGTAATCTTGGTGATATTTGCCTTAACAAAAAAATATATTGACAATATACAAATGCAACAACTATTTTACAGGAAACAACCCAGGCCATTGATTATCTTTTCTTTCTCCCCAAGGGTTACACGACTGAAGAAAGCTTCGCTGTCCTTCAATGCTGTGTAATTTTTTCCCATTACTTTCAAACTCCACGCTCCTTACTGTGTCATACTCCTTCCTACTTGTTCTTCCCCGGCAAACTCCTATTCTTTTTTAATACTCTATTTAATTTTTCATTTACTACAAATTTTTACCCAGCAGTCCTAAATAGAAAGGCTTTTTCTAGCTTTCTCACCAACATTTTTCTCATTTACCTATCAGTGCCTCCATCAAGTTTAAGAACAAATTTTTGGCTGAAATTTCTTTTTCTTCGTCATTATCTTTTCTTCAAAACCCAATGCTAAGGAACCTGAGACACTTTAGACATTAAACAAAAGGTCAGGAGGGATAATGGAAGAAACACATAGATATAAAGTCAGTAAGGCAAACTACCTAGTGGGATTATGGACTCAAAATTACGGCAAAAATATCACAACATAGAATAACATGTTATGACGCCAAAGAAGCAATGAAGCTATGTGTTGATACACAATGGCCCGTGTGTTAACTACTTGATCCTCAGCTCAGCATTACTGGGAGATGATGTAAACTTCAGTGGGTCGGGGTATTTGGAAGAAAGCAGGACACTGAGGACATACACTTCAGGGGGATATTAGGACTACAACCCCTTTACTCTCTGTGTTTCTCCTTCTTTTTCCTTACTGGCCATCAGGAGGTGAATAGACCTTCTCAATCACACACTCCCACCATGATAGACTATGATACCACAAACTCAAAGAAATGTGGTCAATGAACAGTGAACTGAAAATTCTGCAATCATAAGCTAAAACACACTCTCCTTGTAGGCTGAATATCTCAAGAATTGTAGCGCAGCAATAGAAGGCTGAAGTTCTGTGCTGTGCTCTTATGCACTGTCACTTAAAGTAATAGACTTAAGTGGTTGGTGTATATTATTGCTTAACTTTTATCATTTGTGAGAGGAAAATCAGAATTGTGAGGATGAAATTTGATTTATTTTATGAAGAACAATCCCATTCTAAAGTTAGTGGAGGGAAGGAAATTATAAAGGTCAGAGTAGAAATTAGTAAAATCGAGACTACAAAACCATACAAAGAATCAATGAATCAAAGAGGCAGTTCTTTAAAAGAATAACAAAATAGACAAAGGCTAAACCAATCTTACCAAATGAGGAAAGAAATGATCCAAATCAATACAATTAGCAATGAAAAAGGTGAAGTCACAAAGAACACCAACAAAATCCAGAAAATTATTAGCAACTACTTTGAAATCCAGTAAATTTGAGAATCCAGAAGGAATTAATAGATTTCTAGTTACCAAAATTGAACAAAGAAAATATAAAATCACTGAGTAATCCAATAACAGCAATGAAACTGAGGCAATAATAAAAAATATACATATACCAACTAGGAAAAACCCAGGCCAGAGGTTCCTACAAGAAGGTCAGAGAAGATTTAATGCCAGTACTCTTCAAACTCTTCAGTGAAATTGAAAACAAAGAAGTACTTCCTGAATACCAGGATGTTAGCATTACTCTGGCTCCAAAACAAGAAAAGGACCTACCAAAAAGAGAAGAGGTGAAATGTGTTGTATACATGCATCAGTTCTCTATAGTGAATATAATAATTGTATACTCCAAACATGTACTAATAAAAGTTTAAAAAACCAACAAAACCACACAGAACTATAGGCCAACATCTTCAATGAACATCGTTCCAAAATTTCTCAAAAAGATATCCACAAGAAATACAAGTCATAAAAGGTATATATGCTGACCAAATAGTCTTAATACATTAAGACCAAACAGTCTTAATTCCACGGATACAAGAATACTTTAATATATACAAATCAATAACTAATATATTACATCAGGGGGATCAGTGAAACAATTACATTATTATTTCCACAGATGCAGAAAAAGCCTCTGACAAATCCCACATCTATTCATGACTAAAAACCCTGATGAAAAAAACCTGTAGAAAAACCCTGTCTGAATCTGATAAAAGCTATTTTTAACAAGCCTACTGCCAACATCAAATTAAATGGAAGGAAACCAAAAACATTCTCTCTAAAATCAGAAACAGTGAAAAGATGTCTACTATTACCACTTCTGTTTAATATAGTACTTAAAACATTATCCAGAGCAAACAGGGAAGACAGTAAAATAAAAACGGTATGTATAGGAGATAAGAAGACAAATTATCATTATATGCAGACCACATGAGCTTATACAAATAAAACTTCCAAAACTTCTACCGGAAGTCTCCTAGAAATTGTGATCAACCTTAGAGGCGCAGCAGAATACAAAATCAGTAATGTTCCAATACACCAATAATGAACTCACCAAGAAAGAAATGAGACCAAAATATTTTTTAAAATAGCATCAAGAAAATTAAATACTTAGAAAGTAAACTAACGAATGGATTGAAAGAACTCTACAACAAAAACAATAGTGTTCAGAAAAAGGAAATAGAAGACATCAGAAAATGGAAAGATATGCCCTTTTCCTGGATAGACAATGAACACTGTTGAAATGGTCATATTTCCAACATTCACACACAGAGTTAATGTAATCCCATTGAAATACCAATAGCATCCCTTAAAGAACTAAATAAAACCATCCTAAAATTCATATGGAGCCAAAAGGGACAGAGAATAGCAAAAGCAACCCTGGATAATGAGAGCAAAGCCAGAGACATCACAGTCCTAGACTTCAATTATATTACAAATCTACAATAATAAAACAGTATGGTACTGGCATAGAAACAACCACATAGATCTATGGCACAGAATAGAGGATATAGAAACAACTCCAGGCAGCAACCAAAAACATAGGCTGGAGAAAAGTTACCATCTTTAACAAATGATACTGAAAACAATCGGCTGTCCATATGCAGAAGATTGAATCTAGACTCATATCTCTCCACATACTAAACCAAAATAAAATGGATCAAAAACCTAAGTGTCATAACCAAAACACTTAATCTGCTGAGTGATAAAACTGGTAAAACTCTCAAAGACAGGTGTCAGCAAGGACTTGTTGGTCAGACCTCCAACTGCAAAAGAAATAATACGAAGAATCAATAAATCCAGATCTCATCAATCTAAAAAAATCCTCTGCACAGAGTAAAGAGCTAAGCTAAAAACAGGGGAAAATGTCATCCACTATTCCTTGGATAAAGATTTATTAACTAAAATTCATAAAGAACTAAAAAAAAAAATTAGACCTCCCTCCAAATGAAAGATCCAATCAAAGAAAAGGCAAGTGAAATGAAGAGATTGCTCAGAAGGAACGCAAATGACGACTAACTGCATGAAAAAATGTTCTTCATTTCTGGCCTTTAAAGAAATTAAAATTAAGACAACACTGAAATTCCATCTTACCTCAGGAAAAAAAACTATCATCAAGAAATCACATAATAAGGGGCCGGGGATATAGCTCAGTGGAATAAGTGCCTGCCTGGCAAGCACAAGGTCCTGAGTTCAATCCCCAGTACCGCAAAAAATAAAAAAAGAAATCACATAGTAACAAATTTTGGTGAGGCTTCAGGGAATAAAGAACCATCTCATTTTTGATAGACATGTAAACTAGAACAACCATTATGGAAATCAATATGGAGATTTCCTCAAAAGACTAAAAATAAAAATACCTTTTGAGTCAGCCATTCTCCTTCTCAGAATTTACCCTAAAGTGAAAAGACATCATATTACAGTGATACATGCATACCCAGCTTATAGCAGCACAATTGAGAATAGCCAAATCCTAGAAATGGCCTGTATGTTTAACAACAGACAAACATATTTAAAATTTTGGGTCATATACTCAGTGGAGTACTACTTTTCCTGAGAATTATATAAAAATGATGTATAAAACTATATTCCCTCTAGTGCTACTTAAAGTATAAAATTAAAGTATAAAATTATCAACTTAAAATATAAAATTATCCCAATTGTGTATTTATTTATTTATTTTTATTATTTAGAAAATACATTATTAGCTTCTGTAATCAAACCCATGCAGATAAGACACTACAGATTTAATATAGGGTTTCACCCTGTACAAATGGAAAAAAATAAGTTTAACATTTCTAGACCAACATTACTGTTAATTTCTGTGCAATGCCAACTCAACATGGTAAACTATCCCAATCACTTAATGTAATTCTAAACATGTAAGAGTTGTTTATTTGTTCCACACTTACTGATAGAGATACATCAAAAAACAGTGAAAAGACAGACAAAATTTAATTCTGGGCCTATAACCATTTTGAAATAATACCGTGACTGATGTTAAAGTCGTCTGAAAGCTTTAACAATGATCAAATGACACTCTACAACCAAATTGCCAGTACTTTTTATGGATCATCTTGTTAGTGTGCTCTTGAAGGGCATCGTGACCTATGTTGCCTCAAGTGTCCAAAAAGCACCAATTTTCTACCTTGATTTTCTCTGACTATTGACAATTTTCTCTGCCAGGCTCTGTTTGGATGATGAGACTGAACTCCATGTGATTGGCCAGCTTAGCGAAGTAAGAACGTTTCAGGGAATCAGCATGCAGCTCATTAGTATCACTCTCTCTCATGAGCCATGAAAAATTACCCTTAAAGATGCAAAAGAATTTTTATTGTAAACTGGAAAACATTTTTGTCTATTCTCACTTACATCAAGACTTCTAATATATTATTGATAATAACAATCTAAAATATTGCTCTAAAAGACTCCTTTCTCTGCTCCCTAACTAAGCTTGTTTCTTCTTTCTTACCCTTTCCCACTTGGAGTTGGCTGCTTTTATTTCATCAACCAACACAGTATAATTTTTTAACAATTAAATACAATTTGGCTACAAAGTACTTATTCATAGCAAAATGAACAGCCATAAAAAATCTTGGAAAGACAATTTCAAAGACGTAGGCATCAAATTTATTTTAGGATATTATTAGTTATTTATCAATAAAATAAAAAGCTATATTTATAATCTTGCATAGCTAGTAGGAAATACTGTCATTTGATAACGGGAGAGAGTATTCAGGTCATTATCAATTTTCTTGCTTTGGCAAGAATCTTTGGTCTTAAAATAGTACTGAGGTTTGGAAAATGACCAAGAGAATATTTTAAAGTCATAGAAAATACAACATCTAAAAACAGATGACAAAGCTTAATGTAGACTAATGCATGACTCTATAGTAAAATGAGTAAACTGCATCTGAAATAAAATGTCATTATTCATGAAAAGGCTCCAAAAGGAGACTCAGAGTAGAGGCAGATAGATGGCACTCTACAAATTCAAACCACTGAGTTTTCCATTGACAATTAATGTCAACCTTATCCTGCCTACAAAAGAAAAATACTGAAAAATGGCACACCCTTGGGTGCCGCCAGTATACCTATTTTTCTTAAGATAATTGCAAATCAGCAGTTAATTCCAAAAATATCTGCACATATGTCTTAGTTTTACCTATTTTGATGATATCTAAAAATACCCTAGGAATTTTAAATATTTTAAAGAGAATGAAATGCTGCAACATGAGATCTTTAGAAGGATAACTAAAATGTACATAAATTTCTTATTTCCTCATTATATTCTAAAATTCTTATAGAAAACGCTTTGCTCTGTATGACACTAGACTCTAAATCAACAATTAGAATATTTCTTTTTTATGATAGCTATCTTTGTTTTATAAGATTTCTTCATTTTTAATTTCAGATATATACAAAATGATCTTGATTATATTTGTGTGATCATTGTTTTTATATACTAACGAATGAGGTTATGCCTCTCAAAAAGTGAAATTTTTGGAGTGCTTGACAATTATTAATTATAGTAACATATCTTGAGCATGTGTGAAGCAATATTACTTGAGAAATAAACATAAGCTGGTTGCCGACGTTAACACATGGGTTGGGCGTTTTCTGAGGATATACTAAAAAGCACTGACAAATGACAGCGACGACTAAGTTGACTGACAGGGTCCTGCCTGTGTCACTAAAGCTGATGTTAAGTCCAGTTAGGACATTTTACCAGCTTCACTCATGACTGAAAAGAAAGAAAAGACAACATGTTAATTAAATCCTTGGGGATGTTAATGCCAAATATCAATTTATGAAAAATAGCAAGCCAGAGTGCTTAGTTCAAATATGGCTCAGAAATAAACTTTAGTACAAAAGACGGCTCTTGATTTAAATTTCAATCAAAGGGTCATGGAGTACTGATTTTGAGTTTATATAGCAAACACACTATTTTCTAAAGTGTAAAGAAAATTTGACAAAGGTGACTGTTTTCCTTAAATTTCCTCAATATCCGTATATGATTTTACGTGTCCATAAGATGAACACACTAATTATGTAAGGTAAATAGAAAAATAGCAGGCAAATAAATACAAATTATATGATAAAATGAATTTACCCTGCACCATTTGATTTTCTTGAAGGCTAAGTATCTCACACTCTGACTATAGTGACAGCTTTGCTTTACTCCTTATAGTAAAATCCTGACCATACCTCATCTGACCCTGGACAACTTTGTCCAGGTCTCTAGAGTAGGATCTAGAGGCCAGGCCCATTCCCCCCTTTACCTGAGGCTGGACCTGCATTTCACTTCAAAACTGAGTTTCTACCCTTTGAGTCTAAATCAAAGCCATTTTCCACCATATTCCTCTGCTTGTTTTAGTTCTACCTTTAAAGTATGGCTGGTTCTCCAAGTGCTGTGAGATGAGTTTTCCTAGTGTTTCACCTTCATCTCCAGGAACTAGAAATTTTTGTCACAGCATCCTAGTCTCTGCTTCCTAGTGACAGACACCTCCAACCCTGCTTACCTGGCTGCCCATCTCTTTCCTTAAATATAAATGGATTTAGCTGCTCCAACATTCCATTTCTCTGTATTTATCTCCTTGCTAATTGGAATGTCCTATTAGCCAATCTTCCTAATAGCAACCGTTTGCTACCCTCAGTGATAAGTAATAGCAATGTATACAGAGCTGTAATTAATAAACAAAATTACAAAGGAATAAAATGCTTCCTTAATTTTAATATAAAGATAGCAATGTAATGTTTATTTCACAATTATCATTAATAGTACATATGCATTTAAAATGAAATTTCTCACATTAAAGAAAAGCAATTCTAAATGAATAGCATATTTATTTGCTACTAGTCCAATCTCATTTGCTAATTTCATTAAGGGAATAAATTTATTGCATTTTATTATTTTAATCTGAACTGATCCTGCAATGTACTAATTTTTCTGTTTGAAGATATTTTCCATTACTTTCAGGGTGGTTTCTTTTTCTTAGTTTTTGAATAGCAGTTGGAATTCTGCACTTAGTGAAATGCTATATACAAATGCTATTTTTCAAGTGATGGTCGAAAAGGAATGGTTGTGTTTGTTGCTAGATGATGCAAAGGAAATAACATATCGATCTCTGATTTGTGTCCCACTTTATAAAGCCGTGATGCCAGTCACATTATTCTGAGATTTCATTCACAGCTGTCTGATGGGACCATTTTTGGCCCTGACCATAAACTAAGAAAGCTTTAGTTCTCTGAAACACCACTCTTTGCACCTTTTGCCTTTGCCCAAATACTTTATGAGACCAGGTCTTCCTTTCCAGACATATATCTTCATTCTTGATCTTTTGTTTTATGCCTCAATATGTAATGAAATACTGCTCTCCAATATCCAAATTTCTGCATTTTGTATGCAGGAATGCACTGAAATTCTCTTAACAATGGGTTTTTAACTACCCGATTTAAGTAAGGACTGATCAAGATTGGTCTAGCACAGGCTGTATCTCTTGTAATGGATTATGCAGTTCTCCATCTTTACTCCTGAGTCTTGGCAAGAGATTAGGTTCAAACAGCAATAGCAAGCCAAACAAACAAAATATTATGTGATAATACTGTACACCAGGAGTCCCCAGTACGTAGACCACAGACTAGTGCCGGTCCGTGGCCTCTTACAAATGAGGTTGCATGACAGAAGGTGACCAAACAAAGCTTCCTCTGTATTTATAGCCTCTCCTCATCACTTCTGTTATTTCCTGAGCTCTGTTACCTGCCAGGTCATCTGCAGCATTATATTCTTATAGCATCATGATCCCAACTGTGAACTGCATATGGGCGATCTAGGTTGCAGGCTTCATATGAAAATCTGCAGCCTGATCACCTCAGATGGAGCTGAGGTGGTGACATTAGTGCTAGGGAACAACTACAAATACATAACAATGTTGCTAGAGAGGTTTGATGTTACAGGACCATAATCAATCAACTGCTTGCAGACTCACATCAAAACCCTATCAGTAAGAGGCAGTCATTAATAAAGGTGTATTTGTTAACATGTTTTATATTTACAAGTAAGTTGAAGTACTTCAATTGTATAGCTGAATCTACCGACAGGTGTTAAATGAGAATCTGGTATTTATTTTTACTCTGTGAATGATTTTCCCTTTATTTTATTTATGATTTCCATCCTCTCCTATTTCCTGAACTTCACACTTGTCTCAGTCACAGTAAAACCCTATAAAATAACAATAGCCAAAATGAGTAAAAAACAGATATTACTGGAGAACTTCTTTAAAAAGTGAGAAGATCCAATGATGAGACAAAAAAAGTCTCCAATACTTCTAACAGAAAAAAGCTGCATTTCAAGGAAAATACCAAGAGTTCTACTTAAGTCATGGATTCACTACATCAGGTGATTTATATTCGCCAAACCAGCTTTGTATAAGTGGCACTAGTTCTCCAACAAAACCATGAAGGCTTCAAAGCAGCAGTACCATATGAGACCATGCACCCTTCTGTAAATGATAAGATTTTGGAGTTTGCAAAAGAAGGAAAATGTGAATATGAAGAACAACAGTAATTAATGAAGGTTATAACTTCATCAAATGTGTCTGCACCAAGGGTATCATTTTTAGTGGATAATTGCATTGTGAAAACTAAGAAGCCGTGTAATATTGGTAAAGAGTTGACCTGCCTACTGCTAGTAACATTTGTTGTGACTCTCAGCAGAAGCTACAGTTCAAAGGCAGCCCATGTTCCTCTTTTGGCTAGCACAGAACTACATGAAGTGATATAATAGTACAGGCTACAGATGCACAGTAGTTAAGCAGTTAGTGAGTCATTGTGGAAGACAGACTAAGTTGACAAGTTTACCAGTGCTGACCACAAGGCAACAATGCTTGCTTTTGGGCAATATGTTTTTGAGGACGTTGTACATGAGGATACATTATGTGCACTTTTGTTGCCGAACAACACCACAGGTGAGGAACTATGCCTGTCATTGAATGATTACATATCAGAACAACTGCATTGGTTATTTTGTGTCAGCAAATGTGTAAGCAGAATAGCTGGTGTGACTGGATGGCTTTGTGTCTTCACAGTTTGGGTCAAAGATGCATCTGAATGTTATGCACTGTGTCACCCTTAGATAAAAACCAATGTGCCAAAATGTCACTTGAGCACAACAATTTGCAGGAAGTGATTTTGGTCACCAACTACCTTAAGGTTTATGGCCTTAAGTCAAACCTCTTCACGCATCTCTGAGAGGAAATGAGCGCAGAGCACACACATCTCTTATGCCCAGAGCTGAGCCAGAGTTTTTGAGCTATGAGCCACTTGAAAGATTTCTTTAGAAAAACAGTCATCACTAGCCGCAAATTTCCATGGCACAGAATGGGCTTCAAGGCTTGCTCACTCATGCAGCATGCTGAACCTGCTTAACAAACTCAACTTGTCGCTTCTGGGGGACAACTGTTCAATCTGGAAGATGAGGAGGATGTGTGGAGAGCTAAACTGGAACTATGGGAGCAAAGGGATAAAATTGAGATTTTTTTACGTGTTTGAAACATTAGCTAAGATTTTGAAGGAGACTGAGCCAGTCTTCTTCCTCCCCTTCACCTATCTCAGCTTTCAAAAGAGTTGAGTGTTATTTCCCAAACTGGCAAAGAATGGATCTGCACCTCATCTGGGGATGAATCACCTGAATCGGCTTGTCTGTGGTTGAACAGCATCAAATGTTTGAAATCAAAATTGACAATGACCTTAAAAGTAGGTTGGAGACAACTTTAAATTTTCACATAGTCTGGGTTAAAGTCAGGGCAGAATATCCTGAGATTGTCAAAAAAGCACCAAAGAGCCTGCTTTCATTTCCAACACCCTGTCGTTTAGAAGCAGGGTTTTCCACAGTGACAGCAGCAACAGCAAAGCATATTATTGAGCAGACTGGACATAAGATGATTTGGGTGTAATTATGTCCCTGCACAGACATGTGGGACCATCTATGTACAAGAAAATAAGTTCAGATGTCCCACTGACCCTGCATTATGATGTTATATATGTCTTTATTTATTACAACATAGTAATAATAATAACCAAGGACAGTACACCTAAGGCATTTGAGTCATGCTAAAACCTTCCTCTTCACCCTATCTATAGGACAATTGTCTCACATGAAATCAGTCCTTGGTGTCCAGAATATTGTAGAAAGCTTGTCTAAACCTAAAGATGTGTTTGATTCCTCATGTCATATTAATTTCATTCCTTACTGTGACAGTGATGGAATTACCCAATTCAACTCACCATTTTCAGCTTTAACTTGGCTCTGCTTTATGAGGAATTCATTGCATCTCTTTCTTTTAAACATTGTTTGACCTCTTAACTCTGCTCTCTGGGTTTCTGTGATTCAACACTCTTAATAGTGCACACTGCATCTCCCTGCCATTCTTCCTCTATTTCTTCAGGGCTTCCTCTCCCTTGGCTGCTTTTATAGAAGTGACTTTCTAAGGATTTGGTTTTGGCCCTTGACTTATCCTACTCTGCACATACTTTGTAAGTTCTGCATACTCCGCACAAGCTTACGGATCCTGAACTTTCATCAGTCCGGATTTTTCGTCTAAATTGAGACCAATTCATTAATGCTCTTGGTTTCTTTTATAACCAATGAAAATGGAAAATAATAGAAATATGCATGATTCTGACTACGTAATTAAACTGTCATCTAATTATACAAGGAAACGCCACTCGGCACTAAAGAGGACCTAACAACTGCTACATGCAACAGCATAGATAGGTTCCCAAAGCATTATGATAGTGAGAGCAGCAACACACACACACACACACACACACACACACACACACACAGACACACACACACACACAGACACACACACACACACACATACATATCCTTCTATATATATTGTGATTACATTTATACAACATTCTGGAGATGAGAATTTTAGAGAAAGAAAGAAGCTGTGTGTTTCCAGCTGCTGCAGAGGGAAACTCACAAGACAAGGAAAGAAACAATGACTGAGGTGGTCAGTAGCATAGTTTGGATGGTGGTTGTGACTGTAGATACATATCAAAGCCTATAGAACTGAAGGTTTAAAAAACAATATATGTATTACATATAAATTATACCTAACAAGCCTGATGTTCTAATGTTGTCACAATATCAAATACTGAATTAATTATCTTCCTTTCTCCTTTGTTTACATCTATAAGTATCAGTTCATAACAATTACCCAGTTACATAAGGTTTATGAGGTTATTTTTGATTCTTTCTTCTTCTTAACATACACCTAGTCCATCACTTCTGGAGTACTGATTGTCCACAGATACCTTTCCATGTTTACACTGCCAAAACTGGACACCACTCTGTCCTTTTCTTGCCAACAATCTTTATTTAAAGTTTGTTTTTCTTTTTATAGAAAATGCTTGTTAATTTTATTTTTTATTTGAAAGAGCATAATAAAAAAAGAATAACAAAATATCAACAACATGGGCAAAAGCAAAACAAAGCAAAAACAATAAAAATGATACAGGGTTTCAGAACAAAATGATAGGATTAAACAGTGGCTGTTATATTACCTGTCATTATCTTCAATGAAGTTGCTCAGATGACCAGATGTAAGAATGCAAGATTGATCAAATCATTAAAGATAACAAAAATAAAAACAAAAACCATTAGAAATGATACAGAGTTTCACTAGACAAGATGGTAGGAATTCACCAATGGTTGTTATATTGCATATTGATATTAAAACAGAAACACTAAATCTACTAGAAGAGAAAATAAGTAAAAGTCTTGAAGACATAGGGGTAGGAGGAGTATTCATGAAGAAAAAACCAAACTGCATAGGAAATACTTCAAAGAATCAACAACTGGGATCTCTTCTTATTGAAAAGTTTTGCACATCAAAAGAAATCACCAACAGAGTGAAAAGAAAAGCCATGAACTGGGGGAAAAAATGTTAAGTTTTTAATATCTACGTTTCTTATTATCCTGAACAAATGCACAAGGTTTCTAAAGACTAACAGATGATTATTTATTTACAACCAATATTAAATGTGTGCTTTTCTTGTATCCCAATGCTTACCTCTTGAGAAATGTGTTGAAAACTACATAACACCTGTAGTTGGATATCTATATTGATAAAGAAAGATAAAGAATAAAAAATAAATATATAAATACATCCAGGAATAATATGTAACTATAGTGACATATTAATAAATATATAAATATATTAGCTTTCTCTGGCCCTGAGAAAGTTTCCTTGGAAATGTAATGCCAAAGGTTCTGGATTCTAAATATTTGAGCAGTAAATAAATTCTCCAAGCAAAGATAAAACCAGTACTTCTGCAGGCCAAAGGTAGCTCCACAGTGCTAAGTGTCACAACATCCTATTTTTCTATTTTAAAGAGAATAGTAAAAACCAAAAAAGAACAATAGCAAAATACCAACACAAAGGACATTAATAATGATACAGGGCTTCAAACCAAATGATAGATATTAACATTGGTTGTTATATTACATATTGTTATCTTCACCAAAATTGGTCCAATTACCAAATGTAAGAATGGAAGACTGATCAAACCATTCAGGAGAATAAGAAAATAATAATTTAAAAAACATTAGAGATAATACAGTGCTTCACTGGATGGGATGGTAAGAATTTACCAATGGCTGCTGTATTGCATATTGTTGTCCTCACATCAGTTGCTTAGATTACCAGATATAAGCATGCAAAATTGGAACTGTTAATACTTAACCTCTTAAAATATAAATTCAAAATGTTTCTGGGGACAAAAATCACTCTGTATGGTGTCTCACCAGCACATCAGTCATATAAACTTGCAGACTTGTCTTACAGCCCAGGTTCCCAGTGTCATGAAAATTTACACAAAAAGCCCAACCTATTCTTGGATGCCACTGATTCATCATTCTGTTTGCCGTTGGTTCTCATGTTGTGGAGGGGTGCTGCCTCTCAACTATCTGGACAAGTTCTCCTTAAGCATAATTATACACATCCCTATACTCACCATGTGCTACCTCAGGGAGACATATATTAATCAAATAGTCATGCTGTTATTATATAATTATCAGTCAAGGTAAGTGTACTGAGGGAAATAATCACAGTTCTGTGAGGCAATACATCACACATCTCTGTTTTGTATTGGAACCCAGGAAACCTTCCTGCAATGTAAATGTGCTAGGACATTAAGGATGATTGGGTTAGTACACAAAGAGAGAGGAGGAAGAAAGGGTTCATGATGCAGAAAAACAGTACACATAAAATCCCTGTGGTGGAAATGAACAGAAGGATGCCACAAATTGAAAGTATACCAAAACCAAGAGAAAATTTCCTGAGTAGAAAAGTTCTAGACTAGCAAGGCCTTAATGAGAATTTAAAGTGCTTTTGTCTTTTTCATTTTCATAAATTCGGTGACATCTCATCAAGAATACAAGATATAGGAAACTTGTTACTGGGCAATGATGCATTCTAGGCAAAAGGTAAGAGTGATTTGGATTATCATAGTGGTAATGAAGGCAAAGCAAATTGGATCAATTCATGAAATATTTAGAAAGGAAAACAGATTTGACTTAATACGATAGTTAAAGTAGCTATTATAAGTCAGGAGCTGAATTTCTCCCAGTGTGTTGTTTGACAAGTGAATTGAAATATAATTTTCTAATGGAGACAGGAAGGGTATTAGGGGATATAGGAGATAGCAGGGAGGGGTAGAGAAGGGAGAGTAAAAAAGGGATCAAGATGAGATTACTATAGGTGCGAATTCCCCATGAGAAATGTATTTATTATGTATCTCAAAAATACACTAATAATAAACAATTAGAAATAAAATGAAACTGAAGATTAATTTGGTGGTAAATAATTTACTTTTAAATCTGATACATTTTACATACTTTGACATAGCCAAATAGCTATAATAAGTTAGCACTTGGGCACTAGGAAGCTCAGAGTAGAGGGACATATAGTTAGGTATCATCGTGATATATGTGTAAATAAAATAACAGCATAAACCACGTTGCCTTGGAGAAGAATAAAATGTAAGAACAGAAGAAACCCTATGATAAATTTGAGCATTTCCAACAATTAATATCCAGGTAGAGCAAGGAAGGAAAGGAGGAAAGAAAGAAAGAAAGAAAGAAAGAAAGAAAGAAAGAAAGAAAGAAAGAAAGAAAGAAAGAAAGAAAGAAAGAATTTGTTGGTCTTAGCAGACCTCATTCAAAATATCTAAATATAATATAGTCTGGGAAAGATAGGAGGGAGGAGAAAGGAAGGAAGGAAGAAATGAAGATAGAAGGAAGGAAGAAATCAAAGGAGAAAGAAAGATAGAACCAAATCAAAGTGAAGTAGGGAGGTATGAAGGGAGGGAAGGAAGGAAGGATAAAGGAAGGGAGGGAGGCAGGGAGTGGGAAAAACAGGATCAGGACGATATACAGAGAAAACGATGTTGAAAAAAACAGAGGAGAGAGTTTTTAGGAAGATCTACTTGACATTGTTAAGTGGTGCTAGAAGGTCAAACTACAAGGTAACTGAAAAGTTCCATTAAACTTAGGGACTGAGGCTCTAGGTGGAGTACTGGAGCAGAAGTTGATGTAACTTGGCAGTGGAAGTGAGGAAATGTGAATATGAACACAGATGACTTTTTCTGAAAGCTTAATTTCAGAGAAAGAAATAGGCAGTAGCTTGAGAAGTTGTATGATGATAAAATACTCCTGGTTTTATTATTTCTTGTAAGGGAACTCACACATATACAGTGGTACATATATGCACATATACACACATACACCTATGGAAAGTCAAAGGCAGTGAAAGACTTTTAAGTGCATTATTAATAGTACTACATCTTCTTGCAGTCATAAATACATTTTCTGTACTTATGATTGCAAGCACAACTAATGGAAGTAGAAGAAGGGAGAGGAAATGATAATAACCCTATTTCTAAAAATATTTTAGTGATTATTCTGAAATTATTCACAATAATTGTGTTTGGCTGTTTAGAAACAAACTCTATGTTCAAATATAAGATTTCAAAGAAATGTTTAACAATATACTTTTGTTTAAGATACTAAAAAAGGGATATTGAAATATAAATGAAAAGGATGCTTTGTGATCATAATAAATTATGACAAAAATGTATTATTTTTAAATGGAAAAGTAATTTGTGATGATTACTTCATATGCATAACCTGGAGAATTGTTGGTCTTGTTAGCAGACCTCATCCAAGATATCAAATGTGATATATTCAGTTAAATTCGGCCAAATCTGTTTTCAAAAAGATTATACTATATCAACTAAAAACTAAATGCAATTTTTTTCTTCTTCCTAGTTGAACAAAGAGCAGGAGAAATATTCTGAAACACTACAACGACATTGAACTCAAATACTTCCCTTTTTGAACATCTACTGCCATTCAAGAAAAATATTGCTAAAGTGGTTTAAAAACGTATCAGATTTGCTTGTGTTGTCATTGCTGTAGTTTAACACTGATCATGTGGTGTCCAAATATGGGGATACCATCGATTATGAATGCGTATAATTCGAAAGTACTTTATATAATCCTGATTTATAGGTATTTCATTGTACCTCTCAGGATTTTTTCCATTCTACCCTCTGTTATGTATAAAATATCATAAAATTTATAGCAAATCTTCAGTTTAAAATAAAAGTTTCATCGGACCATCTGTAATGATCCGCTCTCATTTTACAGGGATATGTTGTAAGAGCCTCAGGGTATATGTGAAGCCGAGGATAGTCCTGAACTGTGTAAATATCATTAGTCTTTTTAATACACATATATGAGGTGGTTTAGTTTATTGTTTAGACAAAATAGACTAATAACTCTGACTTACAGTATATCTTGGCAACTTCAGCACTTTTCTGAATAAGTGAACAATTAAATTCAACTTCTCACCTATAGGAAGCTCTTCATGGCTTCTCTTTGACATATCTGAATTACCAGCATCACTACTCTCATGTCTTAAGGGTATCAGTAAGTAAAATAAAAGTTATTTGAACTCCAGCACTACAGTACCACTACAGCTAACAAATGCCTTACAGCCTGGTAGCATATATGGCATGTGTATTCTGTACCAAAAGATGAAACATGTCTTGGGCAATATGAAGCCATACAGAATAAAACATCATGCAACTCAGAATAACATGCCATTTAAAACATGAATTATTTATTTCTGGAATTTTCCACCTAATATCTTTAAACTACAATTGACCTCAGGTAACTGAAGCCACAGATGTTTGTTAAAGGATACAAACCTTTAGTTAGAAAGGAAGAATAATTTCCAGAGATCTATTGTGACTATAGTTAGTCACAATGTATTGCACTCTTAAAAATCATTAAAAAGTAAAGTTTAAGTGGTCTCACCACAAAAAATCGTGAGTATGTGAGGTACTGCACATGTTAATTAGCTTGACTAAGCCTCTCCATAATCTATACAGCTTTTGAAATATATACAATATTTATTTGTTTAAAAAGAAAAGTAAAATGTAGAGAAAATGGAAGCTTTCCTATGAAAATAAAACAAATTTAATTTCATTCAATAAGGATGTAAAAATCTGTATTAAAAAGTAAAATAAATTGGAAAGTTTCAAGGAAACTAACTCTTCAAAAATATCTCATTACAACAAAACAAGGTTGAAGCCAATCCAAAAAAAAAAATACGATTTTATGGTACTGAAAGTACTTTTGAGCTGAGAGAAAAAAGAAGAGCTCTTAAATTTTATACAAAGCCAACATGAAGGTAGAAGAGTTGCATTTCTATATCATACTCAAGAGCACTAAGATATAAATATATATTATTTAAAATGCTGCAAGGAATCAGAAAATAAACTAAGTTTGCACTTCAAAAGTGGCAAATGATCCTAGAAAAAGAGTGAAACCCACAGAAAATGAAAGGGAGGTTAAGCATTATAGAAATAAGACAAAAAAGGCATTTCATGACAAGAAATACTATGTTAAACTGCAATGAATGACCTAAAATGAATACCAGACTTCTTAATATAATGCCTAGCACCAAGTCCCCAGTAAATATCTGTGGAATGAATGCCTACATTTAAAAATGGTTACTACCACCATTCTACGAAGTGCACTTGTGAATCTATAGGTGATGTAGGCATACGTGAAAAGAGAAACAAGCAAAGATTACAGACTATAAATGTACCACAAATGAAAGACAAATGGCTAACATGAACATTTTTCCTGTTCAGAAAACCGTAAAGTGAAACAACAGCAGTGTACTAACACATTGCTTCCCAGTAAAAAGACTGAAAAAACAAACCTAATCATTGTGAGGGTGCAGGGAGCCGATAGTATCAAACACCTGCGGTTGAATAAACAATTTTCTGTAGGGATATTGGATAGTACCCATCAAACACTTAAATATTCTACCCCTCCTCACAATTTACTACTTTATCTTTTAATATATAATAGAATTATTGTACAAAGATTAGGTGGGCATAGTGGTGCACACATATAGTCCCAGTGCTTGGGAGGCTGAGGAAGAAGGATCGTTGTGAGTTTGAGACCAGCCTGGGGTACAAAGTGAGTTCAAGGCCAGCCTGGAATGCATAGGGAGATCCTGTCTCAAAAAGACCCCCAAAAAACAACAAAAAACAAAAACAAAGATTACCTAGATTAAGTAGATGCTGATAAATGATCAATTCCTAGCTAACTAGATTTTAATGCAGATTTAACAACTTTTAAATTACATTATGATCTTAATTATCATTTAATATGCCAAAAGATTTACATAAAACACACTCTGCCTGCACCGTTTGTGGGTGTGAAGTGTGAGTGGAAAGCGGCCTCCTTGGATCACTTTGGCTCCAAGAAGCTGTGCCCTGTGGGAGCCCAACCCCTCTCCTAGTTCAGGTAGTACTCGACTTTCTGCAGTACCACCACACCCGGGCCATGTGCTCAGTCTCCAGGAACTGCAATTCTGGAGTTCACAATGCCTGCGGATCCTATCTAATTCCGAGCAGCTCTTCTGTGAGCCTGCAGCAGTTCTGCCATCTGCAGTTTCCTACATTTCCCTGGGTTCTACCTGTAACTTACTCCAGCCAGCTCAGCCTTGGATTATCCAGTGACAGACCACATCATAAAAGGAGGGATTTCTTCAGTATCTCAAAGGCCTCGCAGCTTTTTAGATCAATCCCTCCTAGGCCGATTAGTCTAACTCTCTGTATCATAATCTGATTGAGTCTGAGGCTCTTTTGTAGTTCCTCATGATTTCGGGATACTTGTGACACTTTCTCAATGGAACCAATCACTCCACAGAGGAAGGGCACACTTTCTACTTACTTCTCCAGTTCTCATTTGTCCTCAATATTGTCACACTATGTGCCAGCTCAAATATGTTATTTTAATTTGTACCTCTCTTACAGCACATTTTATTGAGATACTTGCTTTTCAATCTTCTAATACGGTGTTAGCACTTTAAAACTTGCTTAATACTTGCTTAGCTTACTAGATTAGTTTGTACAAATGATATGTAATACATATTTGCATTAAATAAATAACAGATGTCAGTTTAGAGATAATACAGGCTTCTAAGGTTTTGACTCTCAAGTAGTACAGATCTTTATATTTTAACTGCAAGCATGTGCATCTTAAACTTCATATATAACTGCCGAATGTCAAAAATCTGAACTCACATTCACCATGTCTGTAAATAAATATATTTGAACTAGTTATTGTGTAGGGTTGTGGACCTAAAAGGTTTTTTATTTTTTCAACTCTTTTGGCAAATTTTCCTGAAACAACATCATGCTATCAGATATACACTCAATGACCTATACAAAATAAGTGCTCTTTAGATATTAAGTTAAATGTTGTTTTAAGTGTGCATAAACCCAAACATTCAGACATAAAATCTTCTAAATTTTACCATTAGAATTCGGAATTGAGATATTCCGCCCACAAGCGTTGCTTCACCAGTAAACAGAAGAGTGCTCTGATTATAAATCAAGTGGTTAATATATTTTGGTGAAAAGAAAGAAAGAAAGGAAGAAAGAAAAGAAAGAAGGAAAGAAGGCAGGAAGGAAGAGAAAGAAAGAAAGAAAGAAAGAAAGAAAGAAAGAAAGAAAGAAAGAAAGAAAGAAAGAAAGAAAGAAAGAAAGAAAGAAAAAGATTTGCAGTCACAACCATGAAGTTAGCTGCTATTTTGAATTTCAAAGTGAGGCCCTGATTCCCTGTTGTGGCTGGTCTTGCTGACATGTCCCTGGGTTCCACAGCCATGCCTCACTGCTTGAGTTTTGCTTCACTGTGTCCTTCTGCCCACATATTTGAAGGCTATGTCCTCCATTTGCCATCGAGCAGCTGCTTACAGATCCAACTGTCATCCGTCTTTCACACATTGCCCCCACCCAAAGGAGTCTCTTCCACAGGACACCAAAAGTGTTTCTGTGCTGAGGAACTGTCTGCCTTCAAAATCCCGTAGCAAATAATAAGTTCAAGCGGAGACATTAAGAATCTGTGACTGGTTTGACATATCGAAATAACTGCAAATAGAAATAAGTAAACTGCAAAACCAAGACAGGTAGAGCAGTAAAATGAGTACTTTTACTTATTGGTATGTTAGATATCAACCTCCAAAGGAAAGGAACAACAAAAATAGATAATAATACAGCACCAAAAGGTTTTGAATGAAGAAATAAAAGGAAGAAAGCTTATTATGAAAGGAAAGAAATAATTAAGAAAGCTTAATTATATGGAGAATAAGCACTTTGATTTCTGTATGCAGAAGCAGTCCCATGGCTATATATAGAATAAGAGTAATTGAAAAAATAAAAATATGAATTAACGACTAATTTTTTTAAAATGGCCTAAATTCACTCATTGCTTATTACAATGGAGACATGAAAAAGCATATTGGAATTTTTGTTTCTCTGTAAAGATCACACAGATCTTAACTTGAACAAGCTCTAGTGATGAAAAGCTCAGAGACTGTCTTCATAACATCTCATGTCAATATCGCCATCACCAACACCTCACAAAATCTGTCTTGTGTTTTAAAGGAGAAAAGAGCTCATTTGATCTAGTGTTTATCCCCTTGATATTTAAAGGAACTGGCAGAAGTGAATTTCAACAGACAAGGGCAAAAAGAATAAAATTTTAAAAACCAAAGCTATTAGTCAAAAAGAATTTTAAAAAACCCTAAGTTCTTCAAGGAAAACTGATTAAAAGCATGACAGTGACAGGTCCAGAGGGAATAAATGATTCAAACAAGCATGGAGTGTTACAATATACATCTAGAAGGATTTGACACCTAAATTTCTAAAGGGCTTGAATGATTTTCAGCAGACCTCGGGCTAAACATTTGTAATGGGAACTTCTCAGAAGCAAATACCAAGGGAAAGAGTTATCTGTTAATAAAAAGGAATTTGTATTTGATTTTCATTAATTCACATTTGTTTAACTTTCCTCAAAGAAAAATCTGCCTTAAAATAAAATGAATATAGGAAAGGAATAGCTTGTATCTTCTAAATAAAACATTTCCTGTCATTCACAAACATTAGCATACAAATTTTCTTTACAACTCAGGAACACTCAACAAATATCACAGTACAATGCCAAAAAGTAAGGAAAAATCAAGACTGTTTGTCTCTAGCACACGGTTATATTAGTCTATTAGTTACTCAGGCAACTTAATTTACAAGAGGAAAGGTTTTCTTTGGGTCACCATTCCACATCTTTCAGGCCCTTGTCAGCTGGCTCCAAAGCAGAAATGTCAGGGTGCAAAGACGCGATGGAGGAAAACTGCTCACCTGATGGCAGTCAGGAAGCACAGTGAAAGGAAGGACCCAGAAAGGAAGGGGCTAGGGACAGGAAATCCCTGTGAAGTTGCACATCCAGCAACCCACTTCATCCAATTAGGCCCCACTTCACAATAAGCCCATTGAAGTATGAATTTATCAGTGCACTAACTCTTTGATGGAGTTAATGTCTTTGTGATTAATCACCTCACAAGGCATCATCTCTAAACAGTGCTATGTTAAGGATCAAGCTCTCAATCCATGCAGCTTTGGGCAACATTTCATATGCAAATCGTATCAAAGATAGACATGCTATAAAATCTACAGAGATGGTGTGAATCAGAGATGCCTTTCCAAGTAGTAAAAGACAGCTAGGAGACTTATAGTAAAATCAGAGGAGAAGCACAAGCATCTTCCTCTAGCTGTTTACTGCCACTTACAGTGCCTGAAATTCAGCCGGCAACATATAACTTTTTATCATTTTAAATATCTTTTGGTTATAAGGCTAACTCATTTATTTAAAAAAAAATCACAGGGAGAGCAGTTAAGAGCAAAATGGAAACAAAATGTAAGGATCTGGATATAGAGAATTTGTTCATTTGAGTTTCTGAAAAAATGGCATCATAGAACAGAGTAAGGATGGAGTAGAAGTTGAAAAAGGCAAAGATAAGCATTGAATACCTTTCAAGACCCCAAGATTTCCTTTGTCCTCTACTGGATGACATCTGTGGGCCAAACGGAGGAAACAGCCACTGAAAAACTAACGAGGTGCCTACCAAAGCACGAATGCTAAAGTCACTCGCTCATTTACACACCATACTGAAGACAGAGAACTTTCTAGTAGAAGTCTTTTGAGATCTCGTAAAATCCCAAAAATTCTGTGGATGTGAAACAGAAAATTTTAAGTTCATAAGGCAGCTAAAGAACTGAAACAAGTAGCTCATTTTCGCAAGTTCAATAGATTCACAGCACATCTCATTATCTGTATTTCTCCGAATCTTTTCCCTATTAGGCAAACCTACTGCTGTAAGTGGTATCACCAATGTCATAATTAGAGCATATCACTATGTTGTATTCACACTACTAACCCGGTATCTAATGACGCACTGTGAATCAGCACACTGCAGTGGAATACTGAGTTACTGATTTCATGAAAATATACTATTAAATGGCTGATACTTTCCATTTCACTTGGAAAGGTAATAGATATAACTGGAGCTATTTTCAGCAGGTTTTTACTTTCATAATTTCTTTCTTTAAAGGATTGTACCTGCCATAGAAAATTCTAATGGTAAAAAACTAGAATACCAGTGCACAAGCAAGGTCTATTTTAATAGTAAATTCTTGTAATACCTTTCATAAATTGGTCACTAAAGGTCATATGTAATTTTAATGTCTATTTTGTTTGTTGTTTAGTTTTCAGTTTTTCAAGTTGACATTGAAAGGCATAAGATGAATGATCTGACTGGACCACAGTGTTTTGTATCCAGGCAAGATCTTACACATGTTATCATTGGTGGTTCCCAGGATTCTGCTGCCATGAGCTTTCACGTTAGACTTAGGATACAAGGGACAAATGTAGAAAATTTTCTTTCTTTTTTTTTTTTTTTGTTTTAGGAAAGGACTTAGTGTCTCTGAAGAATGATAAGTAATACAGTCACTTTTTGCTATGCTGGTAAAAGAGTTATAACCTAAAAATATTTGACTTGTATTGAAGCCTAAACCATATCGAACGTGATTGCAATTCATTCATTTGTAGTATGTATGTGTTCAAATTATCCTAAACTTCCACAGGCAAATATATCCTGTCATTCTTGCTGCATCCCACCTTTGCATATTGGAGGGATAATCTTTTTGAAACATGAGCACATTAATGAAAATTTTGTTTAAAAATGAAGTGTAGCACATTATGCATATTTACATTTTCCTCAGATTTATGAAGAAAATGCATATAGAGAGTGAAAATTGTTGAG
Source organism: Dinomys branickii (assembly GCA_004027595.1). Taxonomy (NCBI): domain Eukaryota; kingdom Metazoa; phylum Chordata; class Mammalia; order Rodentia; family Dinomyidae; genus Dinomys; species Dinomys branickii. The sequence goes on along the minus strand of PVLD010005155.1, from coordinate 87,937 downwards.
TGCCCCTGGGCTCCACATTTATTCACTATATTGACAAATGATATTTTCTGCTACCTAGGGAGCAAAATGGAGATTATGGGCAACACTTTAAATCTGAGATTCATTTTCCAGAATTTTTCAGTAGTGCACTGCAAAAAGAGTATCCAGCAATTCCTGTCAACTCTCGTCCCAGAGCTGATCTCTCCTCTTTCTTCTTTGTGGCAGTTCAAGGTGTCTTCTGATGCACACCTTTCAGAGATCATGTGACTAAAGATTAATTCATGTTTTGTAGAAATCCAGTACACGAGAACCAGTCACCAAAGACAGAAAGTGCAAGAGAATGAAGAAAGAGGTGGACAATCCAGGACTGAACAAGTTCAATGTGGAATTTCTCAAAAGCCATGAACATACCAACCATCAATTAAGAAACCCTGAGCTGACCATCTTAATGACTTGCTTTGACCTACGGGGTCTCCGGGTGCTGCACAGTCTGCACGTGGTGGGCAAGCATTGGGCCCCAGGAGCCAGAAGCTGCACCTACCAGCCTCCTCCGGCCAAGGCAGTGGGCAGAGCTAGTGGCAGCGGCGCCCTAGGCGCAGCAGCGAGGCCATGGCAGCGACGCTGATGTTTTGCACGTACCCCCTCACCCAGCAGCCGGATTGGCTCCCTCCTCCTCTGCTGCAGCAGCCTCAACCTTCCCTGCTGCCCGTGTTTTCTCTTGCTGTGCAAAAGCTTCTTGAGATTCCAGTTGTTGGTTCTTTCTGATAGCTCCTGTGTGGTCAGGGTTTTATTCATAGAGTTTTACCTACATCAATGTCTTCAAGAATTTTACCTACTCTTTCAGCAGATTTAATGTTTCTGTTTTAATATTCAGATATTTGATCCATTTTGAATTTAATTTAGTGTATTATAAAAGCTGTTGGTTCGAGTGTAATCTTTGGCATGTGTAGAGCCAGTATTTCTACCACCATTTGTTAAACAGACTATCTTTCTTCCAGTGAGTATGTTTAGCATTTTTGTCAAAGATAAGGTGGCTGAGGATGTATGGAATTGTTTCTGCATCTTCTGATCTGTTCCACTGATCCTTTGGGCCGGGTTTTTTTGCCAATACCATGTTGTTTTTAATCACAGTAGCTTTATAGTATAATTTCAAGTCAGAGGTTGTGATACCCCCTGTTTTGCCTTTGTTGCCCACAATTGCCTTTGCTATTGTAGGTCTCTTCTGGTTCCAAAGGACTTTTAAGATTGTTTTCTCTAATTCTGTAAGATGTGCTATTGGAATTTTGATCAGAATTGCATTAAATCTATATAACAGTGTTGGAAGTATGGCCATTTTCACTCTATTCGTTATTACAAGAACAAGGGATATCTATCCATTTTCTGATACCTGCTTCAATCTGCTTGTTCGGAGTACTGTAGTTTTCAATGTAGACATCTTTTATATCCTCCATTACGTTGAATCCTTGAGATTTCATTTTTTTGGATGGTATTATGCAAGATGTTGTTTCCCTAGTTTCTCTCTCAGTGAGTTTATTTGTGTACAGAAATGCTATTGATTTTTTAGTGTTGACTTCGTATCCAGCTGTGCTACTAAATTTGCTTATTAAATCTAGCAGGTTCTAATGCAGTGTTGCAGGTCTTCTAAGTGGAATATCATGTCATCTGCAAATGATTTCACTTCTTCCTTTCCTATCATGTTTTTAAATTTGTTTCTCTTGTCTAATTGTTCCGGCTAAGGTTTTCAAGACTATGTTGAATAAGAGTGGGGATCATGAACCTCCTTGTCTTGTTCCTCATTTTAGAGGAAAAGTTTTCAGTTTTTGTTCATTTAGTATGATGTTGAATGTCGGTTTGGCGTAGAGGGCTTTTATCAGATTGAGATAAAGACTATCCCAATTTTCTGTAGGGTTTTTATTATGAATGGGTGCTAGACTTTGCCAAAAGCTTTTTCTGCATCTGTTAAGATGATCATATGATTTGACTCTGTTAATATGGTTTATTATATTTATTGATAGACAAATACTGAACCATCCCTGAATCACTGGGAAGAATTTGATTTGGTCATGATATATAATTGTCTTGATGATTTGATGAATTCTGTTTTCTAGTATCTTATTGAGGATTTTTGCATCTATGTTCATTAGATAATTTGCCTGTAATTCTCTTTTTCAGTTGGATCCTTCTCCAGTTTTAATGTCAGAGTCACGCTTGCTTCTAGGGATAAATTTGAGAGTATTCACTTTCAATTTCATTAAAGAGTATTAAAATGGCGATGTTAGGTCTTCTCTAAATTTCTTGTAGAATTCAACAGTGTATCAATGAGGGCCTGAGCTTTCTTTGTTGGTAGATTTTTAATTACATCTTCAATTTCATTGATTGATATTGTTTTATTTAAGACTTTTATATCTTCTTGATTCAGTTTTGTAATTCACATGTATCTAAGAATCTGTTTATTTCTTCTGCATTCATCTTATTAGAATACAAGTTTTCAGAGTAGGTACTAATGATCTTCTGGATTTCTGCATGATCTGTTGTGATTTCACCCTTTTCATTCTTAATTGCATGGATTTGTGTCTTTCCTCTTCTTTTTGGATAAGGTTGGATAAGGGTTTGTAGATTTTACTTAATCTTTCAAAGAACCAAATCCTTGATTCATTAATTTTTGTATTTTTTTTAGTCTCCAGTGCATTGATCTCTTCTCTGACATTTATAATTTCCTCCCTCCTATGAGATGTTGGCTTAGCCTGTTCTTCTTTTTCTAGAAGTTTGAGGTTCACCATTATGTTTATTTGTGCTTGCTCTGTTTTCTTGGTATGGGTATTTGTTGCTATAAATTCACCTCTTAGGACTGTTTTCACTGTATCCCATATGATAGAGACCACTATGAAGAGGCTCTGAGAAGGATTTAATATTAACCAATTGGCTTTTCATGTTTACCTGTGAGTTGTCTGAAGCCTAAGCGCCTTGTCTATAGTTGGGCAGTTGACACTTAGTAAATGAACCTCTATGAGTCGCTGGTCACCACTGAGGCCTGTATTGGCCTGTGAAGCTGTGACACCTCTAGGAACAAGATAAGGCCACAGCTCAGGATGTCTGGCTCCAACCCCAGTTAACTATAAGACTTTAGCTGCAGGCATCTCACTCCTGCTGTGAAGGCCTTCCTGGAGATAACAGAGTTCTCCTAAATTAACATAATGTATTATTTGAAGTAGTCCTCAAAGCAGTTTTCAAGTCTTGCTCAGATTCCTGCATTTTCTTCAGCATCCTCCTTCCTTGTTTGTAAATCAAATAATATGGGCTTCCCAGAGAAGTCTTTGTCTAAACTCAGAGACCATCAAAACTGTAAAAGAGTTAGTCACTCCTGGAGCCCTGAAATCATTTCAGTTGTCTCACTTATTTAAGTATCTGCTGTCCACTTGCTTGGGAGATTGTGGGCCTGATCAGCCTGCAATAACTGAAAGTTATTTCATCCTATATCATAAGTTCCACTGTGTTGTACTGTCACTATTATTTAATTGCAAAAACTGTCTAAATTTCTACTTTAATTTCATCTGTGACTCATTGGTTGTTCAGGAGGATGCTATTTAATTTCCATGTGTTTATGAAGTTTTAGTGGTTTCTTTTGACATTGATTTTCAATTTCATTGCACTGTGGTTTGATAATATGCATGTGTTAATTTCAATTCCTCTGAATTTACTTAAGCTTGTGCTTTGGGCTAATATGTGCTCTATTTTGGAGAATGTCCCATGTACAACTTAGAAAAATGTATATTCTGATGCTGTGGGATGGAACACTCTGTAAACATCTACTAATTCCATTTGTTCAAAAGTTTGGTAGAGTTCTAATATTTCATTGTTGATTTTTTTGTCTAATTGTTCTTTCTTCTTGTGACAGTGGAATATTGAGTTCCTGCAATAAAATTGTATTAGTGCTTCTTTGATTATTTTATGTCCATTAATATTTGTTTTATATAGTTGGGTGCACTGGTATTTGTTGCATAAATATTTATGATAGTTATATCTTCCTTCTGGATTGCTCCCTTTAGAAGGATATAGTAACCTTCTTTGTCTCTCTTAATTAGCCTTGGCTTGAAATTGAATTTCTCTGCAAGTAGAATAGCTACATCTGCTTTTTTCTGGGTTCTTATCACACTGAATATTGTTTCACATCCTTCAACTTTCAGTCTCTAAATTTCTTTTTTAACTAAATGTGTTTCTTATATGCAGCCTTCTGTTAGATCTTGCTTCTTGAGCAATTCTGCCAGTCTGTATTTTTTGCTTGATGAATTTAGGCCGTTAACATTGATGGTTATGATTGATATGCATTGACTTATCCTTGTCATGTTACTTTCCTGTTGTTGATTCTCCTCTTTTTCTTCCTCCCTTTGTTTAATTGTTTGCCTTGCCTGGTAGATTCCTTCTGTCTGGTTCATGGAGTTATAGTTCTTATTATCTGTTTATAGAATTTCTTTCAAAATATTTTGGAGTGTTGGTTTGGTGGTCATAAATTTCCTAAGCTGTTCTTTGTCATGAAAGTATCTTATTTCTCCATGAGTTTTGCAGGGTACATCTAACTGGGTTGAAGGTTGTTTTCCTTTAGACCCTAAAATACTTCATCCCAAGCTCTACTTGATTTGAGGGTTTGTGCTGAGAAGTTGTCTGTGATTCTGATGGGCTTTCCTTTATAGGTGTTTTGCTTCTTTTCCCTAACAGTTTTAAGATTTTATTCTTGTGTGGTATTTCTGGAATCTTGACTATGATAGGCCTGGCTGTAGATTTTTTTGATAGTGTCTAACGGGAATTCTATATACCTCACTTAAGTGTATATCCAATTCTTTTTCTTTACCAGAGAAGTGTTCCACCTTGACACCTGTGAAGTTTTTTTATGTCATTTGTGCTCGCTCTTGATGTTTCATTGACTCAAATCAATCTTAAATTATTCTTCTTTGCCTCAGCAGCTGCTGTATTGATTTCTCATGTTTCCCTGCTATTTTTAAGAAACCTCTCTTTTCATGATTGCTTACTTGCAGGTCTTTCTTCTATATTTGGCCTCCTGTCCTCACATTAAGTATACATGATTTAATCTGCTGTGTATACCTTCAGTGGAAGCTTTACTCCCTTGGGTATGTATTTGAATCTCCCTTATGCATTCAGTTTCTTTCCTATGCTGAGCATTCACGGCTTCCATAATTTTCTTAAGCTCCTCTGTCGTTTTTGTCTGTATCTGCTCTGAAGTCGCCAAGCACAGTTTTCAGTGTGGACACCGCTTCTGCAGTTATCTGAGAAATTGCTTTTGATTTAATTTTTTCTAGAGACTTATTTAATTGTTTTATTGTTACCACTTCAGAGAGGTCAGGTGGGTGGCTTTTAGATTGTCCCTCTTCGTTGCCCCCTGGGTTTGCTTTTGTTGAATGGGGTGTCTGGGTTTTCATCTTGTTTGCCCTCAGGTTTTCAAATTTAAAATAGGCTAGGGAGAAAATAGAGAAGTGTAAGAATGGAAAGAGAGTAGAAGTAAGGCTGGAGGCAAAAGGGGATCATGCTAACTTTGACAAACTGTTGCAGAAGACTGGAGGGGAAGAGAGAAGGAAAAGATAAAAAGAATAGAACAGAACCATAACCACAAAGAGGCTAGAAACCACATTCGCATTCATATAAATACAAGATCAAACAAGAAGGAGGAAAAAAATCCACCACCATAACAACAATAAACAAATGAGAAAGCAAGAGAGAGAGAGAGAAGTCTATCTCCAGGTATATCTCTGCTGTCACTGGTAGACAGTGTAGGAGACAAAGTCCTGACGTATGTTGATTTTTCTCAGCAAGGCAACATTAGTTTGTTGGTGGAATGGTGGATAATCTCACCAAGCCTGTACCTTCTGATCTTGACCAGACTCATTCAGCCTGCAGTAATCAGTGCAATGAGCCTGATCCCAGCTTTGAGCTGCTAGATGGAGGCTGCAGTCACTCTAAGTTCTTAGTTCAGTTGGCCCCTTTACAAAATGGCTCCTTGCCAATCTCTCACATGGGATGACTGAGCTCTCAGCACTCACTGCTAGCTAATGCAGTCCTTTATATCCACTGCTCCCCTGGACTTCTGGGTCTCTCCATGCAGGCCTCTGGGTTTGCCATCAGTGACTGTGTGTCTGCAGGTTTGAATCACTCCTCTTGCACAGTGAGTCCTGTCTCAGTGATAAGGCACCACCAACTACTTTCTTCTTATTCATTGAAGTTTCCCTCTTCACTCTCTCTGTGGGCTTTAATTTACATCACAGATCTTTCCTGGGTCCAGGGAAGCCACTTATGTCCTTTTGATCTTCTTCACATTCCTATTATATTCCAGCATCTGGACAGTGACTCTCATAGAGGCTCTTTTTCTGCTGCTTACCACTCTGCCAACATGGTACTCCCCCTAAATTTATCTTTAAAGACCAATTATTACTATAGATATGGCCATAGTTTTAAGGTAACTTTCCAACTCTTTCTACTTTTATTAGATATAATCACAAAATAATGCTTTCTATTAATGTATTTCTTTAGCTATTAGACATCTTTTTACACCACCAACACAGAAGCTTTTTAATCATAATTTTAGAACTATATTAAAACCTTAGCACAGAAAATACTGAATCTTAACAAAACTAACTGTCTCCAATAAGAAACAGACTACTCATACTTAGTACGAGCAAAATTAGTCAAAGAACATTATCTGAGTGCCCTAGACAAATAAGAGAAGATTGTCAACACGTATGTATTGACTAACATGTATTATGCTCCCATTTTTCTTTCTTTGTAAAGTCATCTTGCCTCTGGAGGAATCTATGGACTTGTCTTCATTCTGAGACTCAAGAAAATTGAAGAAATCAGTTCATACTTTCACAAGTACACTTATTATTGTCACACTAGTAGAGAATTGAGAAAAGAGAACTCATTGTTAGGAAATATGTGAAGTTTCTTCAAAGTGCTTATTTATGTAGTTGCAAGTTCTGATATTTTTTCATGATTGTAGCTTATACTTTTGCTCCTCGAGGCCCCTATATTTTGGGTTATGCTACTGTTTTACTTCTAATTCCCAACACAAAATTTTTAAACAGTATAATGGAGTGTCCAATGAGGCATAAAATTTGAAAATCTGCTCTTTTATGGTATTGAGAAGTTTATTTACTTCTTTGTTGCAAAGCAAAATTTTACCCTGGTATGTGAAATTAGTGAAAGGTCTTACCTATATACCAATTATTGATAAATTAAATATTGAGCTTTTAAATGATCATAGTAGAGCAAACTAATTGGTGAGGCTGGATGCATTTTGCTGTTTATTTAGGTTAAAGATGATTTGAATAAGAAAATCAAGTAACATATGAGTAATCCAATACTTAGGAGACCCAACATCCAGAGTGAGCTTAATACTAATTATGTCATCTTTAGTGAATCACATGACTCCCTCTCACTCTATTATATGCAAAAGGAAAATGTTGGCTAAGTTGATCTCTTGAGATTTCTTTAAGACCTAAATGTCTGATAGAATAAAGACCAACTCTTATGACTCTACTTCTAAAATTCTGACTATAGTTCCAGTTAACATATTATACCTATATAACATGTAACTTCAGTCCAACTCCTTCTCAGACTACCATTAATTCTTCATTAGTCATTACCAAAGAGTAAATGTCACTGATTCAGATTGCTAACATCCAAATTGTGAGAATTCACTCTACATATTCTGGATGTACTTCCTTTATGTTAGTAAACATTTGTGCTATTCAGCTACATTTTTCTCTTTTTCTTTCTTCCCCAAACAACTCACTGATTATAATTTGGCTTCCATGGAAACTTTCCTTCATCCAGGGCCTACATAAGCACTCCAATCTGCCTGGCATTTTCATACCAATATGATGCAATCTGGTGAATGTTTTATAATGTGTGATCAAAATATTTGGTAAATGTTTAAATGAAATTTATTACAATAAAAGACACATTGCCATTCTTCACCCACATTTCTAACACACATCCCATCATTCTTACAAATTTTGGGAGCAGTTCTGAAGGCCCCTGGAAGTCCTCCTTCATGTCTTTATGGGAAGTGATTTAAAAGGCTCAATGAATCCTGCTGCCAAGTGCCAGACACTGTGAAAATATTATTGTGTGTCCTTATATGCCTTATTCATCACATTGGCGAAATGTGACATCTGATTCTTCCTCAAGGTCAAAACGACCATGAAAGGGAAACACTGTTAACTGATTCACAATTTCTAGGCATCCACAATAGTGTGAGTAAGGACACTCACAAAAGAGGACTCCCAGAACTGCTTCAGAAAATAGAAAAAAAATGGGATAAATGTGTTGGAAGTGAGGGGAAATGTTAGGTAGGATTAATGGTAATCTCTCCCTCCCTCCGTCTCTTTCTCTCTCTCTCTCTCTCTCTCTCTCTCTCTCTCTCTCTCTCTCTCTTTCTCTCTCTCTCTCTCTCTCTCCTCTCTCTCTCTGTATATGTGTGCATGTTTATCTCTGTCTCTCTGTGTCTCTGTTTTTCTCTCTCTGATATATACGACATGCATATATTATATGTTACTTATATATTGCCCATAATATATTTAACAAACAATTAGTGCATTTTTCAATCATATTCCTATTCTTATTTGATTTTTTTCATATGAAACTACCACTCCCTACTTTGGTATCTCTAGAAAACTATCAAAAATCAAGTTTGTGTACCACAATCAGCAAAGCCAAACTCCTGAGCCTGGTAAATCCAACAGCACATAATGTTCCATAATAGAGTCAACAGCCCTCACTTTAATAATATCTTACCTCACAGTAAGTTCCTCTGAAAATCTAGTACTTTTTACTTTTATGTGAAGGGTCTCTGCAAGTTTCAAAGCACATATGAGAGTTACTCAACTAGAAATCGTTCTAGTAACTGTGAATCTGATTCTTAGATAGACTTGATAGAAAAATAGTGTTAGGTAGGAGCTGCCAATCAAAACTTTGAACATATTCTATTTAAATAGTAAGAAAATGTAAGAAAGATGCAAGGATAAAGGCAAATACCCAAAGTGATTATTCTAAGACACAATTTATGAAAGTAAATTATAGAATGCCTCAAATTAAAATCATTAAGCTACATCTACTGTTAGGGTTTCTGTAAGAACTTCTATGTCTAACACCAGAATCAGGATCCATGCACTGTGCATATAAAACAAATAAAGCTATTTTAGCCAAAATGCTGGATTTTTTTCTGTTTATAAAATTGCGTACGTCTAATTTTCAGTCACTTCTCTTAAAGTAGAACTCCTTATGTTGGACCAAACTTTTCCTCTATAGTCTCGTGAACTGCTTATGAGTCTCCTTTATATTCTGTACAGTGTACCCAGAAAATGCCAAGCATTCTCATTATGCATATATAAACATCTAGAAATGTGCTAATACTTTAAGTAGTGTTAAATACACTCCACAATCACTGTGCTGACAGACGGCAGCTCTCATAGAGAGTAAAAATACTCCATATTTTGTACTGTTTTTGATTATTTATTTCTTGTAACATTGTTAGTTTCCCACATAAAGCCTCTGAGAACGCCGTCAGCATCTCCATTATAGTCTCACTTCTATTTTAAGAATAGCACTCACGTATGAACACACGGCAAGTACACACCCAAGCACTTAACACAGAGATGATAGATCCATTAAATAGACACATAGATGATAGACAGGTCTTATTTTGACTCTGTTTTGCCCTCTTTCTTAAGCCACTTTGCTTCCCGTAAGCAGGTTAAGGATTAACTGCAATCACAGCCAAATCCTAAGGATTCTTTTCTTTGACCTAAACAGTGTGCTTTTCTAAAAGGTATAAAACATAGAGCGTTCTGCTGACTATGCTGGAAATTAAGTTGGATCAATCTTGGAACTCAAATTTTTCTGATGTCTGGACTCTACTAATTCTTCCCATACTGGGACAGGGGACAGACATTTAATACCAAATGCACCGCAATCCCATCTCACATAATATTACTAACAAGCATACCAGGTAGAGAACGTTACTAATATTTTATATGTAAAAAAGTTGCACATGAAGGAAAAGTGGTAGATGTCTAACCCTTCAGACAACATCGATGGTAGATTCTTTACTACCTGACTGTCTCTGTCATTTCTACTCAAATAGATTTTCTCACAATTTGTATAATATCGGCGTGCTTTATGCCAACCTACTGTACCTAATGCAAGGTAGAATAGAGACAGTGGGATCCCAAGGTTACACTTTACTCATTAGTTTTGGATTTAACTATTTTCAAAACTGTGCACTATAGGCAAATAATAACATTATATGTGTGTCCGTGTGTATGTATCTCTGTGTTAAAAACCAATCCCTGAATTTTAGAGATATGTGTTTAAACTATTATTGATTTAAGTATTGTAGCACCATCATAAAAGAGGCTTAAATTAGTAGCTGAATTTATTATATGCCAATCGAACTAACACAGCACACAGAAACTTTATGCTTTGAAATGGCTCTAGGAGTCTCTTTTTTATTTGGGGGTTGCCTTTTACCCATTCATGGAAAGAAAGAATGATGGCTGAGGTGGTTGTGGATAGACAATGACCTCATTAATCATTGTGATGTAGATATGGATTGTTCCTTGCAGTGACTCATTATAGAGTGCATCAAATAATAAACACTGACAGCTAGCTAGTAGTGAGTGAAGACTGACAGATGGTCAATAAATTCAGAACTGGCATATTTTTGTAAATTGATTGTAGATTTGAAGGCTTGCAGGGCTTTGCACTACAACCTTAAATCACCAAAGTTGTCTTCAGATTAAGGAATTAAAATTTAAATATGGAAAAACCTAAGCACTCAAAACTAGAATATTTCCTACTCTCTTATACCACTAAATTTACCCATTATTTTTAACAAAAAAAAATGTTTAGATTTTATAATCTCCAAAATGTGGCTGAACTGCAGATACTTGTCAATACTATCAAATGCGCATTTAAAAAATGTATATGAACATATCAGCACAAAACCCATACAACTCTTTTTTCCGGAAGGTGTTAGACCTCCAACTTAAAAATGTAAAAGTAAAAAGAAAACAAATGTAGCTCTTGAGTAATCAATGATATTTCCTAAATGTAGATATTCTGTCATATAAAATATAGTTGCTATAGTTGACACAGTTTCCTCTTTCATTACATCCAATATCGAATGAGTCTTATTTTAATGGTTTGGGGAGATTTATAAAAGGCATGGGAATCTCAAAGCCTAGGGCAATACATTCAATAAAGGCAACAGACCTGTCTTCTGTGTCTATTGCGTTCAGAAAGCCTGCACCAGTTACTCTCCTTTGATAGCTCTTCTTTTAGAAAGCATAATTTATAAAAGAAATCTGTCCTCCAGGGTAATGAGAAGTTGCTCATTTAATTCCTCTTAGCATCTTATGTTGAACGTCAACCATGTGAGTAAATACCTAAAACACAACTCTTTTTCTTTCATTTGAGTTATGTTCTGATCTTTTTCTGGAAACATATACTCTGCTTCCCCTCTCTTTGGGTTTAATTATGTCCTCCAAAAAGATATGTTCAAACCTAACTTCCAATACATGTTATGTGACTTTATTTGGGAACAGGATATTTGTAGGTGTAATTGAGTTTAAAATGAGGTCATGCAGCATTCCTATTTGCCCTAATTCACTATGATTGGTGTCTCCATAAAAAGAAGAGACAGAGACACATGAGAGTACATCAGAAACATCAAGAATTGCAGGCTAATTTCCAGAGTCTAAGAAGAGACAAGAAAAGCTTCTCCCCTGCAGGCTTCAGAGGGAACACAATCCTGCTGAAAACTTGATTTCAGACTTCTAACCTACAGAGCTGTATGACAGTAAATTTTTGTTGTTTTAAGGCACCCAGTTTGTCCAACTTTATTACAACAGCCTTAAGAAACAGATGTACTGTGCATCCTGGACTTTGACTCACATAGGCTGTAACACTGGGCTTCCTCTCACATCTGCTTCAGTTAGGCTGAAATAAAGTTCTGGCAGAGAATTCAAGGACAGCAAGAGAAAGAAGACAGGTATTATGCTCCAGTTCACTAATGCAATACTGTTTTAACTTGTTTGTCCTCCCCTAAAAGCCCCAGCTCCAGCAAGTTATCCCTCCCCAGACTCCAAAACAAACTTGTCTTCTTTTCCTTTCTGAACTGTCGGCTGCAGTGACTTCTAATTCCTACCATCTGAGTGGCAATTGCTGCACAGTATATTTCCATGGATTTGAAGTTTAAATTGGCATACACTTACTAACTCAAAATTTCTATGAATCAGGTGTCAGGTACAGCTTAGCTGGATTCAAGGTCTCCCAGGATGCAACAGTCAAAGAATTGGCCAGGGTTGAGCTCATCTGAAGGCTCACCTAAGTAAGGATCTATTTCATGTATCCTTAGCTGGTTGTTGACAATATTTAGTATCTTTCCAATTGTTGGACAGAGGGTATCAGTTGCTTTCTATCAGCTTTAATTCCTTGCCATGTGCTCCCCTTCAACATAGCAATAGTTTTCTAAAATCATTTACATTTATAACTTATTTGATCAAAAAAAATAATTCATGAAAAATTTTGTGGGTTATCAAGGGACAGAGTAGATTCAATAGTCATAGCTATAGAACAATTAAAGATGTAGTTCACTGAAATAAATTTTAATCTTGATCATGGAGAGAAACAAATCACAGCTTGAGTGGCATCACAGTAGGTCATGTCTAAGCGATAAACTAAGGCTGTGAACACCTATGCAAGTCAAGTAGAAATCAAAAACATCCAAAGAAGGCTGGATGCCCTATCCAGGATAGGGCTGCAAGTACAACAGGGGCAGAAATGTATTTACCTTGGAGCAGGGTAAGTAGTAAGGCTAAAGACATATAAGCCCTTCGCAGGAGAAATAAGCACGTTAGTGGATTTCTTTAAAAGTAAGTATAGTTTGGTTTTTATTTTTCTTTTGTATTTCTCAAGTAATAATACATTGTGAACTTTATTGTAATGAATGAATACTAAATGAGAGGCAGAATCCAGGGATACAGTTCTTCCTTAATCCAACACAAACAGCAATGTTCTCCCTCTGTCCCTCTCTGTATTGCTTGCTAAATATATTCAGGCCCTGCAAATTTTTTCTAAGATATGATTCAATGATTTCCATAAGTTCGAATTTGTGATAATATGTTGTAATATTTTCTGACAAAGTTTCCTTCCCAGTAATTAGATGGCTTCTTAAGAAATGTCATTTTAGAAGGAGAAAGGTATAACAAAGGAACACAAAAAAGTGGCAGGAATCTTTTCCAAGGATAGAAGCTCAATTAACAAACACACACACACACACACACACACACACACACAGAAAAATGTTTATCTTATTTTCTGATGCCTTAGTATGCATGATTAGAAAGAGTGTACCTTTAAAAAAGACACTAGACAATTTAGGAGGAAAGTAATCTGATGAGCTTAGATCCTTGCAAGGGTAACAGGTTTTATGCCAGACCGGGAAGATAACACCTAGAATACCTCCCATCACTATGAACTAGCCAGTGCCTCAGAGTGTTGGTGTACCATGTACAGGACAAAAAGAACCAGAATTAGTGCTATGACAATGACCTGGCAATCCATAGGGTATGGTTTTCTCAGTGGAGATCCTGGATGTAGCTGATAAATGAGAGCCTGCCTACCTACCATGGAGCTCTGTGGCAACAAATCTTGACAAACCCATGTCAGAGAATTAGATAAGCAGCCTAAGCTGAGCAAATACGAAATATGTAAACACTCAGAGCATCCACAGAAGCAAGGCAAACCTCGGAAGGGCCTACTTTGCCAAAGAAGCGCTACAAGTATTACCTGGTATCTCAGCTCTGTAGAAAATAACATGAGGATGCTAAATGCACCACTGAAATGAAACACCTGCTACAGAGGCCAACAAGCAATCTGAAAGGCCACACTAGGTCTCCTGCTTAGACCTAAGCTCTCCACTTACAAACAGAAAGGCTACAGCAGTGCTTCCTTCAGACCCGGATGGCATCCCAGGAATTAGACAGTGGAAAGAAAAACATCTCTGAAACAGAGTTGAACTCTGAAAGCCTCAGTATTTATCCAAAAGGAGAAGAGCTTAAGATAGATGAGACTAAAATACATTTACTTAGTAAGTTTACATTTTATCAGCATGCTGTGGATAGAGGTTAAAAGGGAGTTCATATCAGTAACAGAGAAATTTTTGCACATCTGGGTGTGGTATAAAAATTTTCAATCTTTCCACGTTTCTAAACCTGTTTCACATATATATTTTAAATAAATTTCACATTTCAGATTCACAAAAAATTTAACCACTCCATAGCAGCAAATGTAATTTGCATAAATTTCAGCCTTACTGTAGAATATCAGATTCCAAAATGAATTTGTGTGTGTAATATTGGCACATATACTCAGGGGCATAAGACAAGTGGTATCAGGCAATAATTCCTTCCTCTCGAAGATAGAATGTGAACGCTGAAGTCCAAAGGGCAGTAAAAATGCAGCCACTGTTACTTATTTCTCAGTTCAGCCTTTCTGAGTACAGTAAGGTATTTTTAGGCTCTTTTAGGTGAGATTTTGGACTGGAATTTCAATTCGGCCGAGAGAAGAATCGCATAACAGGATAACAAAGAAGGGATCACTTGGAACTTCACTTCTTATTTTTGCTCCATTTACTCTTAACGAGGCATGTAACTATCAGAAACATTTGAAAGGCAACAGATTTTTAAAACCCTGAATCAGAACAGAATATTTTTCAAAATGGGAAAACTGTCCAATTCTAATATTAGAAAATCATATTTTTCAGATACCTTTATTCAGATACTTACAGTGTTAGAGCGTTCTACCTTCAGAAGTCCCCAGGAAAAGCAAAAATAACGTTAGTCCCTTTTTCAGGAAAATCTGTCATGCTTACATTTTTGGGGGGGATTAAAGAATGGTTAGATTTTTTTCTTTTTTATTTTAAAGAGAAAAAATAATAAAATTGATACAGAATTTCAAACAAGAAGATAGTAAATTAACAATGGTTCTGTAGTTACATTTTTAAAAGCTCTTGCTATAGAGGGCAACATTGAATATATATGTCTGCATACCATGTACCACAATATCAAGTACAAAAATGTTTCCACTTGCTGGTTCATCTTTGGTCTCTGCACACATGGACCAATAACTGTTTTGGGTGATTCTTTTCAATAAATAATTTGAACAGTTTCAAGTAGTGTTATTAACATTTTACATAAAATCTGCCTTTACTCAACAAAAGAGAAACATTTCTGCATGAGTAACCATCTCCAACTCCACTCAAGTTGCTTTATGTGTTCCCAAGTTCCATCTGTAATTACTAAACTTTTGGAAGTGGGCTAGCAGAGACGAGTATTGGATATGGCAAACTAAAAATCTCAAAAGCAGGATGTAATATTTTTATTTCTAAACCACTCTACACATTTCCATTTCCTACAGCAAAATATTATGACTTAAAACCTAGTCATCATGGCTACCCACAAATAAACACGAGGCTCACCAGAAATCATTTGATCCACCCACCTAGCATCTACATTTTAGGGCAGTCTCTCTGAAATCAGTGTTATAACCTACTTCTTGACTGTATTGACTAAGGTGACATTTTATTTGCCAGTGTTGTATTTGGGCTTTGTATATTTGGGGAATTGTTAATAATTTATAATACAAGTTTGTAAAAGCCATTGTCTTTTTCTGTGCTATTGGACATTGAAAAAGTAACAGAGGTTGAACTTCTGCCTGTCTTCAGCAACACAGAGAGATCACTTTCAGAACTGGTGTTAACTATGAAAGGATTTTAACAGAGTAAGTAGATTAGTGAAAAACAAGTGGATAAATTGGATAGAAAACTTGACTCAAAAAAAAAGGAAGAGGATCAAGACATGATAGAAATGGGAGTGAGGGAAGAAAACAGGAATGAAAAATGAAATTAAGATGTGTTATGTACATGTACCCACTTCCCACAAGGAATGCAAATGTGATGAAATACACACAGGTTACACTTGATGCTACCTCTGTCTTCTGTATTATGCCTCCAGTTACTTAAGAAGTAAACAAAATATATTGAAAATAAAACTTTTAGCAGCTTTGGGATAAGATGTACCATGGCTAGATATTTTAAATATTTTAATTTTTTTTTAAATTCATGTATGGTAAGTCATATTCACATCTCAAAATTTATAGTCCCTGAGTAGCAGTAATTCCTGCTTCTACCAGTAACTTACAGCATGACAATTTTTTTTAATATCATGGAATTTAACATTGCTGGTTCTGGGGAAAGGTAATCCACACAATTATTTTCTCTCCCCCACCCAGTATTCATGAACTAGATTGATTAAAGAATTGGTATGTATCTGACTTATTGCACATAGTGCTGCTGACTAGCAAAGAAATTTAAATGCTACAGAATAGCCACAGTGCGATTATGTAGATGAGAGAAGGAGATCATACTTGCTGATTCTCTTGAATATCACATTCAGCAATGCAGTTGTACTCTGGAGGGTCACTCTACTCTATCTTGCTTAATTCAGAAAAACATTTTTTGATCAAGATCAGCCATCTCCCATTTTAGTAAGTTCCAGTTTCCAGGCATGATAATCCCACAAGATCTTTGATGACTTTCACAGAGTGACAAAAAGAGAAGAGTATAATACATTTTTACTTTAGAATTATCATAAAGTACACTTCATTATATTTATAATTGATATTTCCTATTATTTATCTATATTTCATAAGTGATTCCTTTTCCACTGTACCGGTTTTTGAGCTGTGTATCATTATTTCATTTGGTTTGTGTTATTGATATTGTTATTGTCTTAGCCACTGGAATACAGCTGAGTACAGGGAAACCAACTGGAATCAGACATTTCTTTATTTTAATCAATTTACCTCATGTCCCTAAGGACATTAATCATTTTTTCTTGCTCTTTACAGTTATTAAATATGTATCAAGTTAACTTTCACTTTAAGTGGGATGGCATGTGTATTTTAATTTGTCTACAGGAATTTTGAGATTTCATCTTAGAGTGTTCTAGGGAATTAGCAAGAATGACAACCCACCTCCAATTTTGTAATAGTTCATCTTGTATTATATTTCAATAACTAGTTACAATAGAGATCCTACTACAATGGTTCTTAAGTTTAAATGAACATCAGAGTACAAGGGAAGCTTGGTAAAATGCATAATTTGGGACCTCGTCATCAGAGTTTCTGACTCAGGACTGGTTTGGAAACCACAAATTTCTAACAGATCCTATGCTCTTGGAGGCCTCACACTTTAAGAACTACTGTGGTAAAGAATAGCTTTATTCTATGAACACACATGAAAATAAAAACCTTAAAACACGTAAAAGTCATGGTAGAATAAGATAAACTTACTTTTCTATCTCCTTGTACATTTCAATGTCAATTTTTGAAAGCTTTCCTAAAAGTGATTCGGACCATAGCAAAAAGTCATGCAGCCTGTGTTGCTCAGACGAATTACATGCTTAGCAGGAGACAAGTCTGGCAAGATATCAACATCAGATCATTGTATCATAAACTGCACTTTCTCCAGCAGACAATAACTAGTAGCCCAGCTAACTCAATAAAAACAATATTAACGCCATAACATTACTAGAAAATCACATTTCCATTAGCACCAGCCTCTATGAAAGGTATGCCCAAGCTGGAATTTAGCCAAGATCCTACAGACAATCTCAACTTACTAGATGATGTAATTTGGAAACGGCTATATGGTAATAAATATGGCTACACAATGTTGCACAAGCCTGTGCTTAGTCTCCTTGTATGTCAGAAAGGACCACGTATCTAGAGATCAACTTAATGGGATCATACATATATTATTAAACATGTATATTATGTGGGAAAATATTAGCATAATCTTTAGCCCTAGAGCCAAAGAAAATTAAACATTCTTTCTGAAATTGAATAAACAACCATTTTATCACTCTAGACACTTTAATACAGAAATTTTTACCTCTGCTCCAGAAACTATAAGAGAAAGAGAAAGAGGAAAGGATTACAGAGCAGTGTTTTCTATACTGTACAGTCGGTCACATTTCCTCCCATAACAGAGATTGCTTATACCATGTCCTTGTATTTGGTGCTGTGAAGGACTAATGCTCACTACATTAGAGTGGAAATATTTACAACTTGATGGAATCAACAGTGAAGTCTGTTCCCATTCTTTTTGCCACTGTGTCCACCCGTTAGGAGACTGGCGGCCTTCTCATAAACAGAACTGGCTTTACCTCGTCTCTTGCCTTTTAGCATTATCCTTTGAGTACAGCCACCTGCTCAGACAGTCAACATGCCTTTCTATGACTTCTCAGTAAATGAAGCTTACTGTGCTAACCCAAGGGTTCTGCCAACCTAAAATAGCGATATGAAAGCTTAAATCACACATTTTATGATCAGCCAACTGTACTTAGGCAGTAGCCATATTTAGAAGAGCCATTTTCTCATCTTTTAATACTGTATTTGACTATGCCCTCTCACCAACACTAGAAAGCTATCATTTCGCATGTTAAATGCAATACTGTTGAAAATGCAGCAGAATATACTGATGACTCTACCCAAAGGAAATTGAGGTTATTTCTTTCAGACAGAAATCTCTAGAAAACAGTCTATTAATTTTAACATGTCTTCATAGAAATGTGGCTAAAGAATACAAAATGAACATACACACACACACACACACACACACACACACACACACTAACTTTATGCTAATTCTGGAGAATGTTTCTCTTTATTAACACACTTATTTTCTTAATATGTTTATAGCAGATACTGCTTCCTTTGTCGGGGAGAATAGGAAACCTTTGCCCAACTCTTTTTAGCTTTTTATAAATAATTTGGAAGATATCCTGCATAGTCTACCATTTCCCTACTATATGTAAACATAAGATGTTTTCAGATAATCCACCAAATATAAAATATTTTATTCAATAAGAGAACAGCCTTAAGTCAAATGATACTTTCATTTATTTTACCTGTCAATTTTTAAAATAACCGTCCTAGAACAACATGTGAGAATAACGTGCACTTTGCTTCTTAAATAGAAGTGAAATTATTGGCAAAGTGGACCAGAGTATAACTAATACTGTATTTTCTACCATATTAAATGTGAAATTGTTCTGTTCTGTTCTCCATCAGTTGAAAATACCAAATCAAAAGTACTTTAAGCAATGTTACTGCCCCACTGTACTCAGGCATTATTTCCTGCTTGCCCTTGTACTGATGTTAGGAAGTTTCCTTTTCATCTAAATAAAAGCACAAACTAGAGACTTTTTGAATTAAATAATTAGTATGATGAATATATGTGATATTTGATAAAATTATTTGTGTTTGGCTACAATGCAATTTTTGGCATTTATTTTTTTTTTCTTGGTGCTTGTGGCAGTACATAATGATTACATTCATTGCAGAGAAGTGGTACATGGGCAGAACACAACTTAATTATTTTTCATCCCCTTCCCCTCTTCCTCCTCTCATCCCTCCATCTTCTAGTCTCCTTCTCTTTTGAAAAAGACCTGTCTCCCCGTTTCCTTTCACATGTATTTTGCTCTTCAATTTATTTATATTTTGGATTGCCTATGCAAGAGTACTCATGCAGTATTAAGCCTGTGTGTCTGATTTACTTCATTTAACATTATGCTTTCAAGATACCAAACTGGGAATCAGAAGACCTGGTTGACCTGAGGACACATTACTTGCTATTTACAGAAGGCTCAAAGTCTCTGTGATGATCAGTCTCCTCCATAAAAATGAAATAATTGGGCTTAACAGGTCTCTTTTATAATGTTATGTCCATCAAAAATAATCATGCAGTTTGAAATACCTTTCCACTACAAGATCTTCACTTAAATTGCTTCAGCCTCCTCCCAGCTCACTGTGCCCTGCTGTCATAAAAGAGTCCTTTGGACAATTTCACCAACAACCCATGGCTTCAGCTATCACCCATGTGCTGGCTACTATGGTCCCACTAAATTTTAACCTACTTCTTACCAATTGCTTGCCACATAACTGGAGTCACTGGCTTCTCACATCTAGACCGGAAAACACTCCCTATCCCTCTTGGAACCTGCCAGTTTTCCCCATTTCCCTTCCCCGTGCCTAGAACGACTACCCATTCCCACCACACACCCCCTTCTCTGTCATCCAGCCAGTCTCCAGCATGCTGATTCGATTTTCTCCTTCCACATTTTTGTCTCAAACACTGTTTTCACTGGTTAGGTTCAAGCCCTCACCTCTCCTCCCTTGAGTTAAGGTAAAGTGTTGTTACCTTTAGCTCAGTCTCCCCATTCTACTTCATCCTCCACACCATGACCAAAATGCCAAACTGGCAATTGTAAGTACACATCTGATCACATTAGTCATTGCCAAAATGCGATGTCAGCTTCAGGGTAAAATGGGATTCATCCATCGGGATTTCCCCACAGTTTCTTACTTTCAGAGCTCGCTCTCTTCTCCAGCTCCTCAGTATTCACCTCATGTACTCTTAAGTAAATCGGACTCGCACACGTAAACATCGCATGGCCTCCTGGTGTGAGAAACTGAGAGAGTAAAGAAGGTCCAAAACATGCAGCAGATATTATGAAAGGGGAAGAAACTGTTCAAAGGAAAGAGGAACTAGGGCGGGGGAAAGGGGCAGGGAAGGAAGGGAAAAGGAACACAAAAAGCAATTAAAAAGAAAAAATAAAATGGAAGAAAAGCTTTTAAATAGGGAGGGGAACAGGGTGCAGGGAGGAGACAGGATTGTGAACAGAAGAGGAAATAAAATATATCACGTATGGGTGCAAATTCCCTGTGATGAATATGATCATTATGTGTATTTGAAATGCACCAATACACTTAATAAAAAACTTTTTCCAAAGAAAATAAATCTAATACAGGTTTTTTGAAAAGGAAAGGAGAAACTGTCCAAATGTATCTCAGAGTTCCACTAAGCTTTTGTTTTCCACTAACCCCCTAGCACAACCTGTTGTGCCTCTCATTCCTGAGAAAACATTCTTGAAGAAATGCTGTTCTAAGAGCTTTACCTGAGACTGGGACTGGGATCCTCTTCTGCGTGGCCAGTTCAGCCTCCTCACTCGCTCACCATTCATGACATACTCTTTTGGTATTAATTATTGATTTTTTTCTCTTAATGAAAATGTGAGTATCAATTTGTCTCAATATCCAACTCACCAGTGTCTATTTGGTTGCCAAGAGTATTGTAAATGGTCAATAGATAATTGCTGAATAATTAAATTTTTCCTAATCTTTTTGTCATTCTTTTGTTAGTTAGGTAAATGTTTTATACCACTAAATTAATAATATGCATCTACCAACAGCAATGCTACTTATTTACCTGCATGTAATCCAAAACAAATTTTTTAAATCTCATATATGAATTTAGTTGAGAATTTGAATCTGTAAACAGTAGATTGAATTCTTATCCAATTCTATCATAATGACCTAAGTTATAGAAATGTTATACGATTTCCAGAACACTGAAGTGAAAACTGCCAATCACTTTTCTTTATGCTAAGCTGCACTAAAGTGTGAGAGGGTCTGTCTTTGGGAAATAAGATTCATTAAACTAAATGTGAATTTGCCCCTAGAGATTTCTTTCATGCTTAAGAACATTTCATTTTTAACTACCAATTTTACAAGTTTAAATGATAATACAATTTATATGTTAAATTTTCTTTTTCAAAATATATACTTCATACCATAATATTCTTGTGTTGTAAGCATATCCTTAAATTTATATGGATAAACATGTATGTCGTTTAAAATTTTTCTTTTGGCTAATGTAAGTGGTGAGAATCTCTAACTCAGTGCTTAGAGAAAGGAAAGTTGTAAGGCAGATACTAGACAGTATGGAAAATTCTTCTTTAATATACATAACATTGCAGCCAGACAAGAACAGCAAAACAAAATATAATTAAATTGACCCACAAATTATGTGGTAATTGACCTTACTTATTTGTCCAGGCACGAATTTACCATTTTCTGTATAATTCTTCCTCCTTTTCATCCTGTGAAGCCAATTCTATAAAAGTTTGCTCCTTCAAGGGAAAACTAAGTATATTTGTGAAAGAAAACAGGTAATTCATTTGTTCTCTTTAAAGATCCTTTGGAAAAAAGAGTTCACTTCACTCTCTTCCTCGGAAACGAAGAAGGGTTTAAGTAAATTAATTCACTGTCATGATACATTCAGGGCTTTGTGATCATGCACAAAGTTAAACCCCACAATAACTTTTACTTTAGAAATGAAAAGCTAACACAGAACATATTGAAATCTTTTTGATGATGTGTTTCGAGGAAAGAACAGTAGAACTTGGTTTTGTTAAAAGAAAACTCTTTCTAAATATTTGGGCACACGTGTCATTAAATGTTTTTATGAAATGCCTTGCTGATTAAGAGATAATGAGCTGCTAAACAGAAAATTCTCCATATATTAAAATAATCACCTAAATAATGTTCTTACTAATAGTCAAAACTCTCCACAAGGTGGGTTATTGATATTCACATTTTTATGAAAAGATACTGAGAGAGATAATCAGTCCAATGAAAAGTACTCAGAATCCTTAGAGTCCAAATTCTTGAATACAGAAATGTGGTGTTCTCCCAACAACCACTGAAAAATAAACTAGTTAGAACTGACATAGTTGAGAGTAAGGTCAAAGCCTGGGGTTTTCAAAAATGTAATTTTTCCTATAAATTGGTACATTGGTCTACTATCTATAAAAGTGCAAAGATAACATTATTCATAAAGTAAAATTGAGCTATGGACTGTCTTAAACCATAGGCTAATGTACAAAATTCACATTAATTGAAGTTTTTAATCACTGGACAGTGTTTAGTAGCATGACTCTCTTGTTTCTGTGATGTGTGTTATTGTAAACTTTAATTCTCTAAGGCTAAAACACTAAAAATTCCTTAGGACAGTGATGACAAACCTTTTAGAGATGAGTGCCCAACTGCAACACAAAAATCACTTATTTATTACAAAGTGCCAATGATGCGATTAAACCTGAGTACTGTGGTTTTAGTTTTAAAATTACAACTCATACATTAACATCTTTTGTCTTAAGAGAAAAAAAAATAACACGTGTGCCATAGGTTCACCACCACTGCCTTAGAATGTGACCTCAGAGAAATCTTGCAACACATTTTCAAGATAGCAAGTGTTTTCAGAGTTGAAAAGAAAAAGAAAAGAAGACAGAAAAAGAGAAAGAAGCAAGGAAAAAATAAAAGAGAGCCAAAGGAGTAGATATCTTTAGAAGATAGTGTCTAAATCCATTCAATGATTTTTAAATAAACTGATTTGTGGAGAGAGAAAGAAATGCAATACATGGTGTAAACCCCATGTTACCATTTTAATGCCACTGGTGTCCCAACAAACACATGCATATTATTTATTGCAAAAAGGGCTTAACATTACATAAATCCCTCTCATAAAATAGTAATTTATCAGAGAATAGATTACAGAAGTAAAACCTATTTATTTACAAAATCATTCTGGACAAGATGAAGTTCAAGTTTGTATGGGTATACTTTTGAAAGATCTAACCAAATATACTAGGAATTAATCTAAGTTTTTGTTAAAAACAACCAGACCCTTTAAATAATGACAAATAAATATCAATGAATTTTTTATTGATTAATTGGAACATTCAGAGGCATCTTAAAATTTCAATAAAATATCTGTAAGTATGTATTTACCTTATACCGTCTTAGGAAGGCAGTTCCTAAGTCCCTCAGCCACTGTTCTTTCTCCTCTCACTTTCCAATTACTTCTATTTCTTAATCACTATTTCAAATTGTTTTCTATTCTCACTTGCTTATTGGTCTCCCATCCACCCAGAATACATGAACACTATAGTGTAAGCCCATGTCCTGCTTCCTAAATTTTGTTTCCCCAGCACACTGCTATGAGCCTGGTAGAGTAGTAGCACAAATGACTTAAATCTCCCTTCACACATTGAGTTGCTAATTTAAAATGTCTGTTACTATAATACTGTTACGATTTTCTGTATGAAGTCAGTATTTATTCAACATCCTACTGTGCACTCAGGTATATAACTCAGGTGTTTAGTTTCTTCTCATGTTGGATGTCTTTCTTTTCTGACAGTTCTTCCGGAGTACCTGGACAAAGTGCGCTGGCCATGTGACAGATTCTAATAACAACACCAGCTCTCTTCCATTCGGCACTGGCAGGCTGACCACTGTTGGAAGAGCACTGCTTCCTGCACACTCTTAAAATCAACACAGATAAAGGCGCAGGGCTGCTGGCATCATATTCCGTTAAGGTGACTCTTTCTACCCTCCCTGGTTTTAAACCCCAGAGGAACTATGAAGAAAGAAAATAAGAACAGAAGAAGACAGGTAGGATGGGAGAAAACAGCAGAGAGTGGGCATCGTATCTTTTCCCTAAACCATCAATTGTCAAGGTTACTTTTGGCAGAAAGGAAAAGAAAAAGAGCCAGACGGTAGCCGCCTGAAGCTTTTGTACTTCTGCCCAGACTGTGAGGAAATGATGGGATTAAATAAAAATGCCAGTGATTAAAAAGAAGTGGAAATCTTCCCAACAGTTTTCCTTGCCTGAAGGATGAACTGCCTGAAGCACTGACCTCCCTGCCTATCTCAATGAGGTCAAGAAACTGACTGTCACTCCTACAATTATGATTAATGTGCTCCCGCTGGCGACATATTTCTAACCACAGTCTCTGGAGTGCAGCAAGACTCAGTTGCTTCATGGCATGTTGAGTCATTGCTCTGGCAGAAGATCTATTTGCTAGAACTACAAGCTTAGCTTTCAACAAGGCATCCTCTTGATTCTTTGCATGGCATCCTATCATGAAAGAACAGATAGCCCAGCGCGAAGAATGGCTGCTAAGGAGGATAACACATTAAATTAATTTTAAAAAAGCTTTTGTACTGAAAGGCAAAATGCAGCATAATGAATAATTAAACAATTAATAATGTAATCCTCTTAAAAGCACAGAACCACTATTTGAGAAGATAAAGTGTTTAACAGTTTCCAGTACAATGCAAATGGCAAAGATGAGCTTTGCTTTCCTCACTTTTTAGGGTAAGAGAATTGAAAGCACATTTCTGTATTTTAATTAAATACTATTAAATTTTCAGTAATAACCTGGGAGCAACAGTAGTGCAATATGGAAGTGTTTTTGACCATAAGAGTAAGTACACAGTAGTACGATGCTGACATTGCTTGGTTTTCTTATTATGAAAAGGGTTGCTTAAAAGGGCATATTCTATTTCTATGCTACTGTGACGTCAGTCACCAAACACAGAGTCGAGCGCTAATCTGTGCTAACAAGAATAAGACTGAGATTTAGATTAATGTATTTAATTGACAATCCAAGCATGGTAAAAGAACAAAACTAGAGAATTTTACAACAAAGCATCTGATGCAAGCAAATGCTGCCGCATTCTCAAACCTAGTTAACTCCCCGTGGCATGGAATCTGTGTTCCCGTGATTACATCTTTACCTTTTCCCTAAGTAGGGGTGCTTTGCTAGAAATAGAATGTGAGAGAAAGACTCAGGTGAGTTTGAGA
Organism: Dinomys branickii; assembly: GCA_004027595.1. Taxonomy (NCBI): domain Eukaryota; kingdom Metazoa; phylum Chordata; class Mammalia; order Rodentia; family Dinomyidae; genus Dinomys; species Dinomys branickii. The sequence goes on along the minus strand of PVLD010005155.1, from coordinate 62,334 downwards.
ACAAGAAGGTAGAAGAACTAAGAAAGTTCCAGGAAAAGTAGTGAGACATTGGAGGAGGACATCTGACAAGGTGCATCACCAAATAAACACCAGCTCAACTTCAAGTAGATCTCCAGAGCATAAATTATGCAACAGAGTGTGCCTGCCACCCAGAAGGTGACTCCATCATCCAAGGTCACCCAAGAAGAAGGAGCAGGCCATGCAGAAGAGGTACATGGCAGCACAAGGGATCTTGAGTAGCTAGATAGCGCACCAGCAGCACCTCTGCATCATTGTAGGAAGGAAAGTTCTTTGCCTGTAACTTTTCATGAACTAGTTTATCTGTATCGCTAACTATATTTTAACTTAAAATTGCAAGTTAGGCCCAGGCTCAGTCCCTTTATTCCACTCGCCTCCACGGTTCATGGCTGACCTCTACCTGAAAATGTATGTCTCAGACCAGTTCGCACTGGAGCAGAAGGGATCTTTTAAACTGATAATACTGTGTTGCATGCAGCATGTCCTCTTCTGAGATCTGAGAGATATGCCTGTCCTGACTCCCAGGACTTCCCCTCCCTTTGTTTTAGATCCTAGCCCATTGCTTAGGCTCCATCTTGCAAAGAAGAGAGATCTTGTTTCACTCCCACTATTCTTCCTCTGAATTTGGAATCTCAACTCCAGACTTAAAACAGTTACTTTGCATGAAATTCCAGGAAGTGCTGCTCTCTACATGACCTCTCACTGTTAATTCCACATGTTCGGCTCCCTTCCTTCCCATATCTGTATGTGGAAATATAGGTTGGTGTCTTGGTTAATATTTTCTCGTTGCTGAGACAAAATACCAAAAGCCCAAAGTGAAGGAAGGAAAAGTTTATTTAGCTTACAGTCTGTGGAGGTTTCAGTCCATACTTGTCAGAGGCAGAGTGGCACATGGCAGAGAGCAAACATTCATGGCGGCAGAGCACAGCAAAAACAACAAGAGCAAACGGGGGGAATGGCAGGCAAGCAGCCTCTTTCCTTCCCTTACATTGTAAACAGCCTAGCCCCACCCAGGGTGTGTGTAGCACTCACAAAATCTCCATGCCCTCCTCTTCCACAGGCTCAGGATGTGTACAAAGTGAGCACCCTGGCTTCCAGCTGAGTCACTCAGCCAAACCTCTGGACTCCCCAAGCTGACACAATGTATCAACCATAACAGCTGGTCTCCTGGAAATATCTACTTCTATTGTATCTTAGCCAGCAGCAATGGCTTGGACCATACTGTGAAAGACCCAATTTGTTTTCTTCTAAAAAGAAGTTGTCAAAATCATTCAGTAAACAACTGAATGGAGGTGTTGTGGTTTATACCTTATGTTCTCCAAGAGCTTCTAGAAAGCCACTGAATTATGTGGGCAGCACAGCTGACTTGATAGGAGGTGGGGTCCCTAGAGGCATGGCAGAAAGTGTGTATTTCTCTCTCTGATTCTTTCTTCCCCTTCTCCTTTCTTTCCACCACTAGGTAAGCAGCTTTTCCTTCCCTTTTCCATGCCACCCTGTCTTGGAACCAGCAGGCTATGGGCTGTAAACACGAACTAAAATAAATCTCCCTTCCTTGGAGCTGTGGGTACCGGGTGTTGTGTCCCAGCAACAAAGAAAAGAACTAAGACAGGAAAGAAGGTCCAGTGGAAAAGAAATATACACGAAGTGCTCCTTATCAAAGAATACCTTACAGGCTGGGGAACATTGATCTAGGTAGGAAGGACAGTACTACTCCAGTGTGCACATTCTAACAACAGAGCATAAGTGCAATTAAAATTACATAATTGTAAAGATATGAATATATTAACAAAAGCTGAAAATCAGGTCAAGTGAAAGACTGATTTAAGTAATCTAATCAGTTGATTTAAAAAGTTTTTAAAGTTCTTAACTGGTATTTACTTATTACTTTATCAGTAATAAGTAAAGAGACAATTAAAACATTATTAAGGCAAATATATTTTAAGGCATGAAATACAAGTTTTAGAATTGGTTGAGAATCTTTCATTTTTAATTTAGTTTTAAAAGTTTATGTCAAAAGCCAGGCATGGTGGTTCACACCTGTACTTCTAGCACTTGGGAGGCTGAGAGGGAGGATTATTGCAAGTTTGAGGCCAACCTGGGTTACAAAACGAGCTCAAAGCCAGTCTGAACTGCATAAGGAGATCTTGTCTCAAAAAGGAAAATAAAAAACAAAACAAAAACTTATGTCAAAGTAAGATTGATACATCTGACGTCTCCTATCTCTACCATGTAGAACAGAGCTGCTAAATGCCATAGTCAGAGGCCACTAAGTTCACGCAAAATGTAGTGATCAGTAGGTATCTGAGGTCCAAAAATGGGTAATCAAAGAATAAACCTGGTCAATGAAAGAAAGAATTAGAAGCGCAGGTACAGACAGACGCTGGAGGAGACCAGTTTGGTGAGGACTCTTTGACTCTATAGGATAAGGACAGCAAGAAACCCAGTGGATATCAAAGAGCAGGCAGAAGGGAAGACAGGTGGGATGCCGCTGATTTAGCATCTTTCCAGCTTGAGTTCCCTTTAGAGCTTATTCCCCAAAGGATAGCCCTCTTGCTTTTGAAGTTGTGGCTCTCTATAACCACTCTCTGTAGTTGTACTAAAAAATTCTTTGACTTTACATCAGAAAGATCTACACATCCTTGTTTCAGTTCTAACTTCACTGGATTTGATACCCTAGAAAGACATTTAAATCATCTTTAATTGTAATGGGAAGCAATGCCCCATTCTTAGAAATACTATGAGGATTAAATAGCATGACAGAGGTTAGCTCAGTGGCACATTTTAGAATCTTCATGATGTCATTTTCTCCTCGCCCCCTGGCCTTTATCATAACCTGCAGCCCTCAGAAATAAAATCGTATCCAGGATTCATGCAGTGGCTTTAGGAGAATATTGGCATGTGATGGGTTATCACTCTGGTGAAAAGTATGATGTCAAGTGCACCCCTTAGATGTGCAGCTCCTTTCAGCTCTACGGGGAATTTAAGTAAGTTTAGTGCCAACTGGTCTAGCATCCACTCATATAAGGACAGGGCACAGTGCAGTCAAATGTATGATAATCTCCTCTAAGGTCTAAAAAAAGAAATCTCCTGTTATATAAAATAACATAGAGAAGAGTCAAGAGTGGTGGTGCATGCCTATAATCCCAGTGCTTGGGATTCTGAGGCAAGAGGATCACTGTGAATTTGACACCCACCTGGGCCACAAAGTGTGCTCAAGTCCAGCCTGAACTGCAGTGCAACCCTGTCTCAAAATAAAAAACACAAAAAAAACATAGAGAAAACTAGAAACAATTAGACCGACCGAAATCAATCACTAGAATATGAATATATATATGTGTATATATATATATATATATATATATATATATGTATATGTGTGTGTGTGTGTGTGTGTGTGTGTGTGTATATATATATATATATATATATATATATATATATATATATAAAACTAAACACATGCTTTATGCCAGTGTCTGCACTGGGTACTTTACATATCACTTGACTCTTATAGCTTCTACAGAGTAAGGACCAATATAATTGTATAGCATCATTGTATAGATGAGAATACTGAGTTTTATGGAGAGTGAATAACTTGTCCAAATTACATAGCCAACAAGTGGCAGCAGCAGCAGATCTTTCTGAATCTGTATCCCCATATCTAATTTATGAGTCATTTTCATCCACGTTTAGACATGTATATGGGGCTGAAATGATGTGGTCCCTATAGCAAGAAGATCCTAGAGTAGGCTGCAGATTTACACTGGAATTTTCACTGCTGATGTATAAATCTTTCTAACTTTAATTACATAATGATTTATAATCAGTACAACCATGAACTGGTTGAGTCTGGAGAGACTATCATATAAGATTAGTCTAGCAGTCATAAGTATACATGTAAGTACTTAAAGATTGTAAAATTTCTCTTCATGTAGATTTATTTGTCATGAAAGTGTATTCCTAGGATAAGAGCATAACTAAAAAGAAAAATAATGTGCAGATAAAAAAGTAATTTCTAAAAGTTTCAACGGTTACTATACCACAGTGCCCAGCACATCATATTGAAATTCTTTCTTCACCCAAACTTTTCAACATTATCTCAACTTCTTCGTGTTTTCCTACAGACATGTAAACCCAATTTCTAGGGATAACCAGTAGAGAAATGTGCTATGGCTTCACAGAACTATTTTTCCAACCAAGTCAGCTGGCATTCATCTGCACACTAATGAAACATGAAAGTTCAGTTCTCAACATTTAACTACTCTATGTTGACATTTGAAACCACTTTAAAGGAAAAGGGTATCATATTTGAATATGAAGAGAATCTGAACAAGTGTGAAAGGGCTGAGTCCTCAAGTCCTATTTTCTTAAGAAAATGAGCATTATTGATATTCACGCTTTACAAAATGAATGGTAGAGGGTGCACTGGGAAATGAAATCCGTACGTCTCATAATATCAAGAGCTTTGAAGCCATCCTAAGTAAACTAAATTAGACTGAAGTAAGAAGTGGAAAAAGCAAAATATCTGATATTACATCTGAAGGGGGCATTGCAAATTTCAACCAAAGTTGGAAAACTTGGAGATATTACCAGTCAATTATGTGAATACTTTTGCTAGGTAGAGTGGATTAAGCCCCTCAAAGGAAGGATTAATGTTAAGAGAAAAAGAACACTTTGAAGCAAAAAAAAAAAAAAATACATACCAAATGTATTCACATAACACCCTAGTAGGAACTGTGTTCATTTTGCCCCAGTTCATTTAAGAGATGCATTCGTGTGCAGGGTCCTGGAAGCCAAACCACAGAGTGGGCTTTCTACCACACAGGACAGCTGGGGCAGGGTAGTGATTCCAGAGGCAGAGAGAGAGCAGCCAGGGGAGAAAGCCCACTGTCTCCCCACCCAGGTGCTTGCTCCTCACTTCCCCCACGGTCTTCTCACCCAGGTCCTTGCTGCTCAATTTCTATGCCTAAACACAAAACTCACTCACTGGCTCCTGAATTCCCTTCTAAATGACAAAACAGATAGATACCTCAATCTCAGCTCAGTCTCATTTTATGCACTCTCTTGCAACATTTTTTTCCTTCCATGCTGTATTTTTCTTGAACAATCACCAAACTGGTAGAGTCTGACTAGCTTGTCAGAAAGGAAAAGAAATTCACATTTCTTACAAAATTAATCTAATCAGTAGAACATTTATAAGAGCTCTAGCCAGACTTGTTTGCAAATGAAAAATACCTGAAGGGGAGAAATTTTAATCTCATTATAAAATGACCTTCCAAAACCTGGGACACAATTGTTCAATTCCCCTTGTTGATTCATTGTGTTTACAGCTTACTGTGTCCTGTGGTTTTCAGGAAAACTGAGGAAGTCAACAATCACCTTATTCTAATAAAATAGGAAGCAGAAGGTAAATCAGTAATAACCTTTAGGACTGTGATGAAAATAGCTTTCCATAAAACAAAGATAAACAACATTGCAGTCTAATTTACTTCTGCATAAAATGTAAACTAGACCTCAATGTGCAATAAAATATTAGTATCTTTACTGCCAGCATAATCTTAATTAATCATTTCTTATGTTATTTCTGTAGTCACAGTAAGTTATCTGCATAAAGTTTGACTGAATAGGCTTATCCCAACCATTGAAACTACTATGGGTTTTCTCTTTTTCCATTTCATAAAATCTTTTTTAATTAACATTCTCATTCATTCCTAAGCTAGTCCCAAGCAGGATCAGACTCTACTGCTTTCAGAATGTCACCAACCCCAAACAGTTTTCTTTTTAACAATCCCCTTCTTTGTAATACATAAACACATTCTTCAGGGGCACTGTAATTATCCAAAATGAGCTTTAGTACTGCATATTACTTCAGCACCCCTTTGATTTATCTGTAGTAAACACACTTTATAATATTTATATTCCCATTAAACTTGCCACTAACAATGAATTGACAGTTTGTAAACATTTATATGATACAACCACGTGGACAAATGCTGGATGCCCCTGTAATAGGTGTGTTCTTTGCTCTTCCTATCATGTTAGGAGCAACCAAGCCTTGGCATTTTGCCATGTTTATGGAAATACCTTTGGAAATGGCTCGGCACATTGCACTTCACATTTGCAACCATTTCCTTTAAAAAGACGGCGTTTGCCCTTACTTATAAGGTCTGGGTTATTGCATGTTCACATCATGCATCATTACTCCAAGTAGGTGTCTTATCAGCAGTTCCAGTTGCTGTGGAGATGATTGGAATTAAGCACTGGAAGCTTTTTATTTATTTTACATGTTTTATTCCTACAAGATTTCCTACATATAAGCTTCTTTGTTCAGCTGAGAATTGGATACACTGCCAAGGCATTGTAAAATTTATATCGTGCTTTTCCCCCGTATTCTTTCTAAAATTGGATTGAAAACAAAGTATAATTTTTAATTAAAACTCTGCCCAACAATAAACTTTTTCCCCCTGTGAATTGGCATTTCTGATCAGTGAGGAGGTTTTATGCTATCTAATAGGAGATGTTCACTACTTAATTGCAATCAGCCCTCAAGCAGTGAATGTGTCAGCTCAAATCTGGGGAATTCCTGACAATATCCAGTTAAAAGGAACAGTCACCAAAGTTGATATAATCATGATCAACAAGAGAATGGACCTATCTGAGGGAAATGCAGCTTTTTCTTTTAATATCATGTACTCCAAAGTGATCTTCCTGCTGACTTTTAACAGAACTGAAAGAAAATGTGTTTTTCCCAAGCAATTAGAGAAAAGACTTTTGATTACTATTTTATTACTTTGTTCAGACTGTCATGGCCTAATTTATCCTAAAGTGGAATCCCAAAGTTATCCTTTTTTCGCCTTCAAAAAGTCTTAATGATTTGAATATCCTCAGGAAGGAAAGAGCCTGATCATTTGAGCATAGGTTTTAGAAATCCAAAGAATAGAGTAGAATTAGTTATACGCCTTAAGGCTAGTCTAGTTAAGATGTCAGGAGCTTTATTTTACCATTTGTAAAGTGAAATTAGCAAACACTCTTCTTCTTTTCTCTTTTTTTGTTTTATTTTGTGAAACTCTTGGATTATTTGATTTCTATAACATTGTAAGTTTTTCCTCCTTACATAGCTGCATAACTTCCATACCACAAATTTAGATATAGAATGGGCTCAGTCATTGCCCTTTTATTCTTCTTGCTGTACTTTGCCTTAAGCTAATCTCCTCCATTTTCATAGCTTTACAGCACTTAATACCACAATGCCTGTGTTTTTAAATTAGGAGTAGGGCTTCACTAACCTACAGAGGTTCATGTCCAAATGCTCACATGATTTAAACTTCTACCAGACGTCTCAAGTTTAACTCATCCAAAATTGGCATATTAAATCTGTCTGCAGTCCTCTACTGTACATTGTTCTTGTAATATGTCTGAGTTGACAAACTGTACCTCTTCAATGCAGAAATAAAAGTACGGCTCCTCACAAGCAATATCATAAAGTATGTTGATTCCAGCCCAAAAGCACTTAAAATTAGCCCTAGTATCTTCATTTCTACTATGAGTTATCTGTAAGACACCATCCTTGCCCCTTAATTTACTCTTAATTTATCACTAAGTTTCACCCTGCCTTTTACAAATAATCATTAAAAGATATACTGAGCTTAATGGCAATCTCATATTTAAATGCTCCAACAGCTTCCTTAAACATTGCAAACAAAAATCAAACTCATTGTAGAGACCCCTAAAATATAAGCTCCTCACGACCTTAACCCTGCTTATCTCACTAAACATTACTTTCTTCTTTATTCACTACACTTCAACTAACTGAGTGATGTTTTCTCTCAAAACGAGTCCCAAAACAAACAGCCTAAAGCGAATCGCTGTCCTCTGTCTAGAACACTTAACTATTCCACTCCTAGCCAACGTATGTTATACAACTTAAGGGCAGTGTCAGGTGCTCTGGAAACCCTTTCCTAATGAGACTTTCCATAGGGTCTAAGATAGATAAAGACAGCCCTCTCACTTTATTCTTTCTCAATTTATTTTATCCTTCATAGCAGTTATAACAGTTATATTGCTTACACTTTTGACTGTACTCCTCTCCTACTATTTAAAAGCTTCTTGATTTTATTATTTTATGATATATCATGGCACCTAATCCATAGAAGATAATCAGTGATCCTGCACAGCTTTTCACTTTCATTTCATTTATGTTGACCCCTAAAATACAGGTAAGTTAATATCACAAAGTTCTTGCTATTATTATTTCAGTGAAGGAAGCATCTAAAGAAAATCGTATATAACTATTAGTCATGATTTGTCAAATTAACTGGATTAAGAAACACTGAGATCAGTAAAGCACACATCTAGATGTGTGCGGGAGGTTTCCAGAGGCCATTGACGTGTCTCCAACAGACTGAGAGATGACTCACCCTGACTCTGGGTGGCACTATCTACTGAGCTAAGGCCCGGGTGGCATGAAAGGGGGAAAAACAGCAGGTCTGATGTGGTTTTTAATAGTTCCCATTCTGCTTGAGCAGGTGCATCTCCTGCTACTGCCACCACCTGTAGAAAACATTGTCTAGAGTCTTCAGCCTTGGAATGCGGACGCACAGCAGTGAATTTCAGGGAGCTCCCAGGCTTGGCTCGTAGATGGCGCTGCAGCCTTGCTCCCTCTTGTTCTGCAACCTCCAGCTTCTTGAGCTGAGAAAACTCCTGGATTCTACAGCTCTCCAGCATTCCAAGAGCCACTGCAAACTCTCCCAGCTCTGATCTTGTGAGCTTTTCTGATCAATTCCATTGCATAGTGTTACGGATTCTGCTCCTCCAGAGAACACTTACCAACAAAGTGAAGAAAGAATTCTATTCATCCAAAACACAACTAGTGTCATCAAAAATTAAAATGAAGCAAGAAATGAAGAGCAAATAAAAGCATAGGCATTTGTACGTAAATTTGAATTATACTAAACAAGAAATTTATGAATTCAAAAGATGAAGAATTAGAATATATGACAAATGTATCAGTTATAATATTATTTACATTAAGTATGAAGGCATTATCCATATAAAAATGTCACCAAAAAGTTTAATAGTTTAAAATGTACATGCACTCAATGTCACAAAATGAAAATGCACAAACTTGTAAAATAATGGAACTACCAGAAGAAAGCCCTAAGTGTCCAGCCAGTGGGGCACAGCACAAATAAACCGAGCATAGGGAGAAAGAGAAATTTACTTCACTGATATCAAAACACTCAATTATTGTAAAAATTAAGTCTTTTAAGATAAAGTGCAACAATTAAAAAATTGAACAATGCTTCACGTGATAAAGCCAGTACCAGTAAATATTAAATGTATACATTCTTTGATAACTATTACCAAGCAAATATAACTAGAAATTTTCTAGATGTTTGGACATTATACAAACACATATTAAAAGAAAATCATGAGATTATACACTGAACTGAATGATAATGAAAATATTACATATAAAATACTGCTTTAAAAGTCTTCTTTGCCAGGCATGGTGGCACAATCCTATAATCCCAGCACTCAGGAAGCTGAGGCAGTAGGATCATTGAGAGTTCGAGACCAGCCTGGGCTACAAGGTAAACTCAAGGTCAGCCTGAACTGGAGACCGTGTATCAAAAGACAAACTAATAAAAAAAATAAAAAAGGTTGGAGAAGTTCAACACATAAAAGGAAATGTACACCCTTAAAAACACACATTTTAAAAGAATGGCTTAAAAGTAATGATTTAAGTAGCTATCTCAAGAAATGACAAAAATTTTTAAAAGAAAAAAGATTCATAAAGATAAGCAAATGTTGAAGAATTATCATGAAATAAAAGATTGAATATAAGAGAAAAGTTAAAATCAAAAATTAAAAGACAATTAACATTTAAAAATACTAAAAGAACATTATCCCAAAGAAATTGAAATTCAGAAAGAACTTCCTAGAAAAATATGCATTACACATTTCACAAAAAGACATGTGCAGAACTACCATAATGTCTTTAAATGTTTTTTTTTTTTTTTTTTGCGGTACTGGGGATCGAACTCAGGACCCTGCACTTGCTAGGCAAGTGCTTATTCCACTGAGCTATATCCCCAGCCCCTACCATAATGTCTTAAAAATTGAAGAAGACCAATAATATAAAGCTTTCTTAAAAACAAAATCCAGGCCCATATTTTTATTTGTAGGCTCTAGCCTATATACTTCCAGAGAACAACAAAATAAGATAAATTAATTTATTGTACTAAACTTAATTTTCTTAATAGCAGCCTGTATAGGGATAGAAGAGAGAAAGAAAAAAAAAATATATATATATATATATAAAATCTTAATAACAACAGAGGCAAAAATTCTTAAAGGTTACTGGCAAACTGAACCTAGTAATTGGTAAAAATTATAATCCACCATTATCACCTTGGACTACACTAGAAATGCAAAGTTAGTTTAACATTAGAAAAATAATGCAATGTTAAAAGCCAAATTAACAGATATTGAGGAAAATTACATTACCCCATTAATACATACAAAAGCACTTGATAAATTTTAAAATTCATTTTTGGTTTAAAAATTACTTTAAAACTTCTTAGCACAGTCAGCCTGAAATTGGAGCTTCCTCAATCTAAACAAACCTAATTCAAAAAATAAAAGAAATACAAGGTACAGCAAGTATGTTATCATGGTCAGGATTTCAAAGCTTTCCTTTGGACTCCAGAATGTCAAGTAGCACCAGAAGCTCTTCAATTTCCTGCAGGCACTGAAAGGCGGGAAACAGAAATGAAAGGTATAATATTAGAAAATGGGAATTAAAATTGTGATTATTCTCAGTTAATCTAACTTTATATGTAGAAAATTGAAAATCTACACATTACAGTATTAATGTTTTAGCAAAGATGCAAAAATATCTCATATTTATTTTATGGTAGCATTAAAATAGTGGAAAATAAGAGTACATTTTTTAAGTCACCAGGTGCAATAGCATCAAAAATGCTAAATATCTATATGTAAATCCAATTACTACATTCAAGATCTACAATGAAAAATCACAAAGTTATGCTCGTTTATACTTAAACAAATGGAAAATTACATCATCGTCATGAGTCAGAGCATGCCACATTGAAAACGTAAAGTTTACCAGACATCACTAACAAATGTTTGTGTGTATGTGTGTATGTATTCTAGTGTGTAGCATTGAAAGCCAATCATAAAAGTACTCAGCAGGATGACCAGAGTTAGTATTTTATGTGTCAAAATTACTTCTAATGTCTCCCCACCAAAAAGTGGTGAAGTTATAAATATATTAATTAGCTGGATTGAATAATTCCATATTCTATACATAAACATCCCATCCTATGTCATAAATATATATAATTATTGTCTACCAATTTAAAATAATATACATTTTTAGAAAGGAAATACAATGAATCAAGAAGAGCCACAATAATTTTTTTTAAAAAGGTAGGAGTTTTTGTCTAAGACATGAAAAATTATTACAGAGTTTTTAAGTTACAATAAGTTACAGTAACTAAGACAATGTGCTGTAAGAGCCCTAATGAATGTCTTGGCCAACAGAGTGTAACAGAAAGCTCAAGAAGATGCCTATGCAAAACAGCATTTCTGATACAGGATTTCTGATTAAAATGTTTGGGCAGAGCAGTGGGAAGGAATGGTCCTCTCTGTAAATGGAGCTGAGACAATGGATTGTCCACACGAGGAATAATCAGACCCCTTGTTAGAGTTTGTATCTTGACATCCCCAAAGCCCTCATACACTCAGTAGCAGAACCTTTGAAAGTGGATTGTGGGTTTTATGGCTGATTTGCTGTGAATAGGTGAGAAGAGCCAGACCCCTGGGGCTGCACTGGATGAGTTTATCTCTCTTCCCATCTCCTCCCTTCTCTTCCTGTTCTCTGTCAATGGTGATATGAGGAGATTTCCTCCATAGTGCCCCTCTGCCATGCCACATTGCCCGAAAAATGTGAGCCAAGATGACCCTCTCCTCCTTTAATTTGTTGGTTTCAGGTATTGAAAGCTATCACCAAGGAAAGTAACTAAGACACCCCTACTGCCCACCACACATTAAAAGCATTATAAGAAGGGCCCTGGACATGAATACAAAAGCTTAACAATAAAACATTTGGAAGCTATTCATGGTTATCTTCTTCATCTAAGAATAGAGAAACCCTTGTTAGTCAACATACAGTAATACCACTAATAAATGATGCATTAGTTAAACTATACTAGAATTAAGAAACTCAGTTGCTAACAGATTATCACAAATTCTTGTGAAATATATTATTCTTGAATGATATTAAACAAATACTACTCTATTTTGAAGTGAAGACAGTACCCAACAATTGGCTTTGCAGGCAAACACCAATCCTACGTGGGATTAGTAATATAACTCAATGGGTAAATCTATGGTGTTGAACTCAAATCCTTGGACTTAGTTCTTCTTGATGAATTGTAGGAGAGTGAGCCACAGTGATGAGAGAAGAGGCTTGTGCTGGAATGAGGGTCCAGCCTACTCAGAAGCACCGTCAGTCAACAGGCAGAAAACTCAGAAAGTGCCTGACAATGAACTCCAAGCAGGATGGTTTCAGAAATTATTAGTCCTCAGAAAAAATACCTTCAAAACAATTAGACAAGGAGCTTACTTCCTCTAAAAGGCAGATCCTTTAAAATAAACTGTAACTCCACAAAACTCATGAAATGCTACTTTCTGAGATTAACATTTAAGAGAATCTTGTTATGCCATAAACATTGTTTAGAATATTACAGTTATTTTAACTCATTCTTTTTAGAATAAATCACATTTACTGAAATGCATTTATAAAAGTCTGGTGAAGACAACCCTATGTACACTAAATAGAACTGGTGTTTTTGCTCTTGTCAGTGAACACTTATTAAACACCCACTAGGTACTGGAGTTAACAGAAATGAATATGAGTCAATGTATTTCTTCAAAACGACATTTTTCAGTGACTTGATTTTTTTGCCCAGTATTTGGTATAGGCAAATAAAAACGACTACATCACATTAGAAATCAATCCGTTATCAATGCAATTTTTTGCACACCAAACATTTTTTAGATTTATGAACACACACACACACACACACACACACACACACAAACACACTAAAAGCATCTCAAATAGTTCTATTATTCTAAATGTACTTTCTGACTGAGACCTGGTATGCCAGCCTGAAGCAAATTATTATAGCCTAGCTATTAACTCCTAAAAATAGGAAGCTGTAATGGAAACACTTGGAGAGGAGAGTGGGGAGACCCGCTATCTCCATAACAGTACGGCAACGAGGCACATCTGTGCAGTTTACCATGTCGCGGTTGAGTGTGGGAGAGGTATAGCAGCAATCCCTGCCTTGTGCCGCCAACCTGGACTTCCAGTTCAATTTTTTCCGCATTTTATTGTAGGCTTACAATCAGCTTCATTTGCCTTTCTCTTTTTCTTTCTCTGGCAGAATTCTCAGGTCAGATTGTCCCTTTAAGGATGAACCAAAGAAAAGAGTACTAGCATTTGCTGAAGCAGAACCTATGAGTAAAAATTGCTAAAGTGATCTGAAATGAAAGTGCCAAAACCGTGACCCTTGGCAGTTTTGCAGAGCCCTTGTTGAGTGACTGTGTATGTGAGTGCACATTTTCTAATGCAAGCCAGTAGATTAACCATTTTCCAAAATGTAACACTGTTTTCTTTGGGCTTCTGCCAGGGCTATAATACACTGCCATCTAAATTTATGTTGTAAGACAGCTGATTGCTATCTTGTAATTAGGTGGCTCAGTAGCAATTTTTATATATCTATTAGACATGCCTAAAACTTTAAGTCATTTTGTCTAGTGCAATATTGTGAAAAAGAAACTTGTAAAAAAATTGAGATATGCTACTTAGCATACAAATCTCAAACCACAGACACAATACATAGGTAAAAGCAAAATTTCATCTGAAATTGCAAAGAATAAAGAATTGAGTGATCCAACATGTGCAGCTATTTTAAAGTGAGATATAGTTTTCATTCATTAAATTACACAGAACTTAAACATAGGTACACTCACATGTAATCCGTGAATGTATTAGAATAAAGAACATTTCTGTCATCCCGGATAGCTCCTGCGTGCCCCTTACCACCCACACTTCCATAGCCCCATTTCCACCAGGAACAGCCAATCCTTGCTATGATTCTTATGCAGTGGATTGGTTTTGTCTGTTCTAAAATTATAAAAAGTAAAAATAAACATTTTTGTCATTGATTTCTTTAATTTAGATTGGTGGTCCTCAAAGTAAACTATATATTTTTATATGTAAGTATTCCTTTCATTTTATTACCAAGCAGTATTTTACTTGGTAAAATTTTACTTGGTAAACATTGAAGGTGTTTGGCCATTTCTTACTGGGAAACACTTGGCTAGTTTCCAGTTTGGGACCAATATAAGGGAAATTGCCACAAACATTCTGGAACAAGTATTTTGTCCATATATATTTTAATTTATCTTGGGTAAATATCTAGCAAAATTGTTGTGTCATAGCACAGCTATTGGTAACTTTAAATTATACTGTCAATGGATTTCCAAATTAGATGACTCAGTTTTACACACTTCTTTCTCAAGAGTGAAGCTTTCAGTTATAAATATGTATTAATATTTATTCTGGTGGTCTTTAAAAACTGGTCATTGTAGAAGTATGTACTAATATCTCTTCATGGTTTCAATTCTCATAAGCCTAATGACAAATGACATTAAACACATCTTCTGTGTTGTTTATCTTCCCTTATCAGTGCCTTCCAAAGCTTTTTTCCATTTATTTAAATATTATGTTGTTTAGTTTTTTAAAATTGATTTATGGAAGTTCTTTACATAGTCTGACATAAGTCCATTGTCAGATGATATAGCAAATATTTTCTCCCAGATTTAGGTTTTGCTGAGCAGAATTTTTCAATATTTATGCAGTATATGTTATCAATTTTTCATCTCAGTTATTGCATTTTTCAGTTCCAGATTTTCCATTTTTAATAGTTTCTACTTCTCTCCTGAGATTTTCCATCTATTTATTTGACATATTTATCTTCCTTTTAAATTCTTAAACATATTTATATTGCTATTTTAAACTTTTTTAGGGTAATTTCCATACCTCTGTCATCTCTTGGTCTGTCTATATTATATTTTCCCTCATAGTCGTGGATTTCTTGCTTCTGTGACTACACAGTAAGACTTTATCTTATGCTAAGTACTATGGATATTATGTTGAGTCAGGATTATGTCTTCTTCCTTTAAAGAATGCAGAGTATTATTCTGTCAGGAAGTCAGTTTAATAATGGAGCACTTTGAGGGCTGAGTCTATATTATCCTATAATACTCCTTATCTAAGTCTGGAATAGGCAGACTTAGTATGTCAACTTGCAGGGACCTGTGTGGAATGTTCATGGTGTGCAGAAAGAACCTAACTGTTCAACAGCTCCATCTTGGAAATGTGTGTCCTCTAGGATCTGCATATATTGCTGCACAGCTTTGTGGAGTCCTCACATAAAGCTTAATATCTAGCCAAAAATTTAAAAATTCCTAAACAGAGTTCCTTTCCACACCACTCCTTAGTCCCTCACTCCTAACTCAGCAAACTCTACATGGTCTCCATCTTTCTGCTTTGCAATCAGGAAACTAGCTCCGGCAGAAAGTCATGGGAACAACACATTTCCTTTCTTCTCTCTCTCATCCTTATCCTGTGTTGCTCCTTGCTGAATATCTACAACAGTTTTTCCCAGTGTGATGCCCAGTTTGATGGCTGTTTATAGTGAGTGGGCTACTCTAGGACCACTCACCCTATCATGGCTGCAGAAGCATCCCTCAAGACCTATTGCCCCTATTTTGTGTTACGTATCAGCAACACAAAACATGGATGCTCGTCAGTGAAATTCCAGACACGTATAAGAATGTCTAAGGTTTCCCCTGCTTGTGCTTTGTTTTGTTTTGTTTTTCATTTTTGTTTTTGTTGTTAAAATAGACTCTATGTTTTAAAAATATAGTCTGCCTTCAGAATACTAAATTACCTGCCTTTGTGGACCCAATGCATTAACAGTCTTTCTGCACTATGTTCTTCACTAGATATTTTAAAATATAAGCAACTTTTAACACAATTGTTAGACCCAAATAGACTATATACATTCAGTTAAAAATATATGATTTCTGGAAATGAGATCTGATCTTGGTGATAACACGATTTTTTTATTTCGGTCTTTTCCCTCCTTGATAGAGTATTTTGTACATATATATTTATATACCCATAGTTGATATATATCTTGATCCATCACAATTTAAACAGGAATATCCAAATTCTCCTGCATTGAGCCAAACTATTTCATACCCTGCTTCTGACTAGCTCACTCGCCTCCCACCCTCCCATACCCGTCGGTCCACACAGACACACTGACGCCTGTCACCTGGACTCCCAGCCCTCCGCAGAGGACGTAGATGGGCTCCAGCCATCACACAGCCGTGTCAGAGCAGCACTGTCGCTTCTGCTATTCCATCGTCACTCCGAGTCCGCTGCTTCTCTGACAAGGATTATAGTTTTATTTAAAAAACTGAGAAGACGAATACAGTTGTACTCGTTCAAATTTAAACCACTCATGCAATAGGCTTACCTCCAGAGTCAAATAGGAAGACTGTACGTGCACAAAGGCTGTTTTCGTATTCTTCCTCTGCCTTTCTAACTTTCGTAGTGCAGCGAGTGAGTGTGGAGGTGACACAGGAAGCAGCAGTAGTTCCAGACAGTGCACAAAAGACACCTGGACCGAGGACGGAATCTAACTGAATCATGTTAGAAGAGAAAATAGCTGAAATTCAAAAACTCTTGTGCTGGGAAAGTTTCAAAGGAAGAAAAGAATAGAGTGAAAAATGAGCTGAAGCGAAAGAGCGGCAAAGGCAGAGCACTTGAAAAAGAGATCAGGGTTAAGGAATCCCTTCATCTAGTTTAAAGTCGAAAAGACTCACGGTGAAGTAGACCTTTAAGTGTAAGGAAGTTAACTCATTTCACTAAACTTATTTGTGCAAATGAAGAAAAGGGTGCAGAATGACAGTCACTTAACCTTTCACATACTGTTAACTCAGTAATACAAGGCTGATCACTGTCCAGTAATATGCTAGACTTTGCTTGCTTGGTCTTGTCTTTATTCAGGTGGTGTACAGAGAGGGATCCATTTCAGCCCTTGGTCCGTGATCCGCCCATGCTGCCTCCTGACCTTTTGCACTGCTTGAGCAAGGCAATCACAATATTGAATAGGGAAATGACTGAAAAAGTGAGGTTGGTAGGACTTCAGGGCACTCTAAAGAAAGTGGCAGAGGTAGAATCCACCTTGGGTCTCTTTATGGCTCAAGGTTATAGTCGTTCTACCATCCCTCACTCTCTTCCCGGGAGTCCTGCATATTTCGGAATGGAGTAACAATTTGAGTGGGTGGCTAGGTTTTCCAAACTAGCTTTCCAGACTCAACACTAGCTTATGTTTTTCCAAAGTCTTTCCAAAGCCAAAACATTGGCTCATATTTATACAAGTTTTACAAATTGCAATTGGAACCTTTCTATAGGTTCCTACTCAAGGTCCTTACCCAGAGTGTAAGTCATAAGACAGTGTCTCGCATTTGTTATTCCTAAGTCCTATCAGGCCAATAAAGCACTTAGTACAGTACCTGGTTTCTTTTCAATACAACTATAGCTTTCATGAAGTTGTCAGTTAATGACACCAGTTACCTCAAAACTAACATTTATTTTTAACCTATAAAATTAAGATCCCATGACTTATATGTAAACACCTTAAAAGAAATATGAAAGTGTAGAAGTCCAGAAATATATTATTTGTCATGGAAAAGATAATATTGTATAAGAGTTATCTGTGACATATTTTTTCACAGAGGGAACCAGAATATAGGTAGTACTGTTGACATAGGGTGCATCCAGGGCTATTGTTTAGCCAGTATGCACTGTTAGGGCAGTACTGATTGCTAAAATATTAAAATAGTTGATTCTCATTACTAAATATCAGCAAATGGAATTAATAATATAATCCCAGCACAGATGGTTTATCTCAGAATTCCAACCCACACTGCAATTCCAGAACAATATTTTTCTAGATCAGGCATTGTGCACAGATCTAAGAGCTTATTCCAAACCCTTGTTTATTTTAAATATCAGGAAGTTGTATCAAAATAACAACAAGTTGGGGTGGGAGAGAGGGCTACGCAGCCTAACTGGAAAGGACATATTCTCTGAACCGCCACAAGAAATGCTTGTATATTTCCAAGCAGAGAAGCGGGACAAACACAGGTTTTCTGGGGCTTTTATCAAAGACAGGAGCTGAAGTAGTCTCTCCTGTAAAATCTTTAAAGGATATTGTTTTGTTTGTCTGTTTGTTTAGCAATTTCTTCTTGGTGGATGGTGACTATTCTTGTGAGTTCTCAAAGTTCAGGTGAGAATTGCTCTAAGATTCCTCTCAGAACACATTTTAATAGGTGGAAGGCACATGTCCCAGGAAGGGACAGTGATGCTTTATCAGCTACTTAAATCATCCCATTACCGCTCCTCCTCCAGCTCACGCCTGCCTATCCCCTCATGCTGGGGCCATAGTAAGAGCCCTCTTGTCCCCTAGCAAATGAGCCCCAGCTCACTCAGCCATCACTCACTACAGTCTTTCTCCCTCCCCTTCTCTTACTTTCCCCCGTTTATTTTGGCCTCAGTTAATAAGCTGGCATCTGTCGGTCACCACTCACCCACTGGCACTAGCTTTCTCTGGTTTCACCAGCGGGCACACGGCTCTCCCATGCTGGTAAAAAGGAAGAGCAGGACTCTTGTTCCGGAAGATATGTATCTTCACCTACCCACCTTCTTGCTCTTGCAGGCCTTCTACAATCACCTCTCGCTCCTATGTTTTAGCACCGGTTTTTGATTAACTAAAAGAGGAAAACAGGAAAACTGAGAGGCAAGACTTACGCATCGTGGAGTGAAAGGATAAGGTGTGGAGAATGACTGCGAAGCCACTCTAAGTTGAGGAGAACCCCTGAGCCGCACATGGGCGGCACAAGAGTGGGGAGATCCCTGCCACAGACTGAAGCAGAATTCTGGCCGGGGTACTACTCAGCTAAGAACTATATAAATAAAAGTGAGTTGCACCAATTATTCCAAGTTTATTTCTGGAGTCCTTGCTTTGTCTTGACAATTGTCTATCTAAACTCCATGTTCTTGGAATGAAAAAAATGTGTGTGTATGTGTGTGTGTGTGTATATATCCATATGTGTGTGTGTGTGTGTGTGTGTGTGTGTGTGTGTATGTGTGTGTATATATATATATATATATATATATATCAGCAATAAAAGGAAACTATTTTCCATTCCATGATTAGGAAATGTGCGGAGAATCTCTTTGGTGAGAGCAGTGGTGCACTCCTCATTTGTCAAAAACACTTTGTCCCCTACTCTACAGCTATTTCCAGCCCTTTCTTCCTCAGTGTCAAAGCCCAAAAGCTCTGAAAGCAAAGGTGCTAGAATTTTAATATTTCATTTCTATTTTTCCTGGAAGCTAGCACTGTCTACTAGAGGGCACACAGAAACATTTTTCTCTCACATAAAATGATATCTACCAGGATAGCAGCTTTATCACTCCAGTTTCCACTCAAGCCTCAACATTTCTTTCTACTTTTGACACGTTGTACCGAAAGGACTGCTGTGGGTGCCACTGTAGCCTTCTTCTGACCAGGAAGCAGATCAAGGATACATTGTAGGTGACAACACGGGAAGATAGAAGGGGCTTGATGGGGCTCTTGGGCTTCTAAAAAAAAATTAAAAAGTTAGCTACAGAATTCTTCCTGTGTGGCACAATATATTTCCTTAGCTTTTGGTGGACTTTTACTTACTGGTGTCTTTTATTTGTATATGAGGCACTGAAACCAATTATGCCCTAGGAAAGAAGGCCTCACCCCACCTGGGTAAACCAAATCTCCCTATTTCCACTCATTTTCAGTCATCAACTTCCTTGATAGACCATCAGTAGGAGACAACAATGACCTCAGCAGGAACTATGGAGTTGGAAAGGATTACGGAAATTCAAACATGGAGGTGCCTAGACACATTCTCCCTTCTACCTCACCAGCATCCTTCCTGCCAAATTACTTCTGGGAAATCAGCAAGCTTCTGTTCAAGTATTCCTGAGACGAGCACTCATCATCCCAGGAGCAGCTGAACACCACTTTGCCTTTGTTTATATTCCTTCACTTTTCTACCAGACCATGGGGTAGCACACAGTGTAGGACACAAAGAGCAATTGAGTGATGTTTATTCTCTTATTCGTGTGCATCTGTAAAATGTCAATAATGATTTTGGAGATGATCATGCATTGAATAATTTTACATTTTCTTTATATTTCTATAAATCATTGACATGTTTTTACTGATTTAAAAAAAAGGGGGACCAAGATTAACATCATACTGTAAATCACAACTGTCACAGGTAATATTATTAATAACATGGCCTGCTGCACTCAAATTGTTAATTAATATACATTATTAAACATGAACATTTGCCCAAATATCTTTTCAAAACTTGTCTTCACCTGGAAATTTATAGTCTTTAAGATTTATGCATCTATTTATTTTTAAAATATTTTCTGCTTCATTTTGATTCTTAAGATAATCAGAAGTTGAAAATAAAATTCACTGAATTTACTTGGTTATGAAAGTTACTTTAATGTTTGTTCAGAAGGCCATTAAAACGTGTTCCATGATTGATGGGCTAGCTTGGAATTTTTTGTGTGCCGGTAATGTCACACTGAAATATTATATTATTCAAGGATTCCAAAAATTTTTAACAAAACTTAATGGAGCTATTTCAGTGTTATTCCATCGTGTATGAGATGGGAAAGTTGCAGTATATCTTTAGGCCATAGACATGAGCCATACTGTATGAAAATAGAAAACAAGTTCAGGAATTGTATGGTACAGTCATTGATCTTACAAAATCATCTGTCTGCTGAAGCAAAGCTGAATCCTGCACACTAGAACAGCCTTACACTTATTTAGTGTTCTCTCAGTCTTCTCAAACACATGTACCCATCTTTTAAGTCTGAAAAAAACTACAAGGTTGTATCATTGCAAACTGTAAAATTATTTCCAAAATACATACTGAGAATTACTTGTTTCAGCAAAACAATAGTCAAGAGAGCTTGTATTGTATTTTTCTTTGGCTCTTTGCATCTGACACAAAAAGATCTAGTTAAATGGAAGGGGCAACATATGCAAGGTCAGGTATCATTAATGGAAGAAATATTTACAAATAATGTGTTCTTTGAACCACACCAGTGTTCAACAAATGCTGCAAAATATATTAATCAGCTGTTTTTCTTTACCATTTTGGATTAATACTTCAGAGCTAAAATGTATCCCTAGTGCCTTCTAACTGTAAAGAACTGAGCACCATGCTAAGGTTTAACATATCTACAAATAATTCAGATCTTAGGGTCTCACATTTCACTTGAATAGACTTGCCCATGTGTGACAAATTGTTTTAAGTTAGCTTAGAAGTTCCAAAAGTAACATCTGGAAACTTTCATTTTAACGTGATATATTTTATGAGCTTCTCATTCGCAGAATTTTGTTCATCGCTATTCTAAAGAAAACCGATGAGCCCTGGAAAAAGCAAACTATAATGTCAGATTTAGGTATTTTTGATCATTTTGTTGACCATGTTACAAAAACAAAAAGGCTAGTTTTGCAGCAAGTATCACCTCCACCAGCTTTTGAGAGTCACCTCCAAGAGCATCCCTTCTCTGTGGTTGATACTTTTATATCCTGATCTGAAAGTCAAATGAGCATTTGTAGGCAAAAGAAATAAGAGCGAGGGTGTGCCAGTGGGTTTGTTTTTAATTGGAAAAAGAGCTCCTTTCCTAAAAGTCAAGTAATGATTTCAATGTGTTTCTAAGCAAGACCTGAATAAAGTATTAGACAATCACGCTCAAAAGCTATTAGAGGTTTTCTAATCTAATACAAGGGGTAGTTTTAAACATAATTGGGATTTTTCTTTATTTGTAGCTTTAGAACTTGTGGAAAATTTAGCAAGTTTACCACTTTTCAAACATTTTTCATCAAGCAAAGCACTGTGTTTCAAGATATGTACATGTAACTAGGAATAGTATCCCATGTTAACTGATCAATAACACATTGAAAAGTGCTATAGTAATAAATACACCATATTCATAAGATTAAATCTAGACCTGCAGAGGGGAAATATGTTGTTTTATTTGCTATTGTCTCCTATCAAATAGCCTGGTTTTGTAGGACAGGATCTTGTAATCATTTTTATTATTACTTCTGAAGCCAAAATTGGAGGCTAAAATCCAATTCCCAGATAAAGAGATTTCTTATTATAATAGTCAAAGCATTGCTTTGCAGTGAAATTTGGATCTATACTTTTTAAACTCTGTCTATAACATATCACAAATGTGCATAGGAAATTGCTAACCAAGGAGAAATTGATAAATTTTATTTAGAATAAAAGTTGTCTGGCTTGGGCGAGAAAGAGAAAAAACTAATTCAATAGTATTGAGTGAGAGAGCACGATGCTATGTTTTTATTCTCTGAACACTTCAAGATTAAATGCAGGATTTCTTTGGGTGTGGTGGGTCTGTGAGTTTTTAGTTGGAAACTTCTGACACCTGTGTCAAGCTTAAGCCTGAAGCAAGGGAATCAAACAAAGTGCCAAAAATGTGTGAAGTGTGAGACATCTTCCCCTTAGCAAATATGGCACCTCCCACAAGTAAAGCTCTTTGAAAAACATAAACCCTACTGTGCTCTCAAATCCTAGATTTTGCATGATGGAGGTTCAATGAGGACAGTGACTAGAATTTATTGTCATTTACCATACAAAAGCTCAACCTAAGGACATTTAAGTGGTGACAAAAGAATTGCCTCCCCTCCGCATACTTAAAGGGCAATGGCACAATGTTTCTTGTCCTGCTGGTAATAATTTCCTTCTTCCTGCTGTTCATCCATTCCGTACTCTGAAGACAGAGTACCTTTTTGAAAATAAAGCAGATGTGAAACCTTAAAACAAACCCTCATCATTTGATCTAGAGAAGAGACAAAGCATGATGATTACCATTTTACATATTATAAACTTAATTTAAAAAATAGAATTTGATACATTTTCAATATACAGTGATGTAATTTTCCAACACTAGCTGGATACATTAAAATATGTTCACCTT
The DNA here is from genome assembly GCA_004027595.1 of Dinomys branickii. Taxonomy (NCBI): domain Eukaryota; kingdom Metazoa; phylum Chordata; class Mammalia; order Rodentia; family Dinomyidae; genus Dinomys; species Dinomys branickii. Next base: position 39,071 of record PVLD010005155.1, on the reverse strand, counting down.
AAGAGATTTCAAATTCATTACCAGACAGTTATGTTTTCACTTTAGTATTAAAGGCACGGCTGACAGTGCTCTATGAATAAAAATGAAAAGTAAATTCCACAGCCAGAAAGTCTAGCGGCTGTGAGCCCTTGTTCCATGGGGCTTGAGATTACACATTGGGCAAACTAATAGCCCGCTGATCTGACCTCCATGAGTGACAAGGATATAAGAGGGAAAAAAAGAAAACCAGTAAAATATAGTGGGCTGTGGCTGGTACAAGTTTTATTAGTCAGATACAAAAATCAATACAGAAATCTTTGGATTCTCAATGTAGAAGTTTTTAAAAACCTTTAAAGGGAATATTATTAGTCTTCCTGTCCACCTACTGAAATAAAATAGAGGCGGTAGTTCATCCCTTCTGGCTGAAGGACAACAGAACAGGCAAAGAAAACGCTGTTTCCAGCCTCAATCTCTGAACAACCCCACTCCACACCGTGTCAGCCACTCGGGTAAGAGAAAGATGAAGTCTGAGTTTCTGAGCTGCCAGTGTTCTTGGAGAGCATCTAGCTAACTATCCTGACCCTGCAGTTGAGAAAAGAGAGTGGTCAATCCCAATCCGCTGTTTAGTAATGCAGTCACGACTCGAATTCAAATCGTCTATCATCTGGCAGCAGTTTGGGTGTCTTCCCCTTTTTCCCTGTACTCTTACAGTGCTGTTGTTCATGAAAACAAAGCCACCAGAGTTCAAACATCTTTGAAGATACAATGAAAAATAAGTGTCACAAATTAGCCCCCCTACGCACAACACGGTAACAAGAGTTTCTTGAGATAACACTTATGATGATAGACCAAAGCATACACTGTTCCTTTCTATTATAAACTGTTGTTAGTTTTTGTTCTTTTAGTTTTGTTTGTTTTTATTGCTATTGTTGCATTGTTTTGCCCTTGGTACTAGGGTTTAAGCCTAGGGTCTTCATAATGAGTTACATCCCCAGGGCTTTTTTATTGTTTATTTTGACACGGGGTGCACTAGTTACTGGGTTGTTAAATCACTAGATTATGATCCTTCCACCTAACCCTCCAGAGCACTGATTATAGGTATGTACCACCAGTCTCAGGTATGTATTTCATGTTTCATAGTACTCAAGACTGATTAAAATAGTTTTTTCACTTTTCAGTAAAGGACCATGACATATTTTGAAACAATAACTGCAGGCTAATTTCTTAGTTTGCTGTCTTCAGAGACATACTAAGAACTGCACAGTAACTTGATCATCTTACACCAACAGGCAAAGAAGTATGAGGTCAGGGAACACCCTCCAGACTGAAGGAGCCTCGAGCAGAGTTGACCAGTGCTGATTTTGCTGACTATGCATGACTTACTCTGATCAGTATTCACCAGTTACTGCTTATTCAGATAACACTCTGTCAGGAAGGACATGATCTGGAGAAGCTGTACTTCCACATAACTTCTTCTTTTTCCTGATTTCCTTTCCAGCCATGTATTGCAAGGATTTTGCAAAACAAGTGTAGTTTCTACTGTCATTACTTAGTTCCCTACCATTAAGTTGCCTTCTCCACATTTGCTATATGATTCCATTTCACAATCCTTATATATATGCTGTGTCTTTGTTTCTGTTCAGCATCACATTCCATGGATTGTGGGCAAGCTATCCTGCTCTGTAACGTCCCTCTCTTGACAGAATATGGGAAGCCCCACAGAATACTCACATGTCCTTTGAGTGTCTTGCCAGTCATGTTCCCCCTCTGTACTCTGTACTCTGTCCTTCTACCTGTACCTTCTCCAGCCTCCTATCTCTCTCTCTCTCTCTCTCTCTCACACACACACACACACACACACACACACACAAACACAAGCAGGATTCAGGTATGAATGTGGAGTTAGAATGTGTAAGTTGACATAGCTCTTGACTAAATACCGACATGTACACTATTAACTAACACCACGCATCTTTACATGCCACACCTGTGTGCACACATACAAGTATCCACAAATACCATCCAGGGCAGCCAGCAAGTGATTTTATATAGTTAATTCTTCCTATTGGCTAATTTTAAAATTTTTTTCACACACTTTGCATTACCATTTAAGTAAAAGCCTCCTCTCTCAAAGTAAGAAAGGAGGAGGAACCCTTTTTACTGAATTAAGTCTACTCAACTGTCTCCCCCCTCCACCAACCACTACAAGGCAGGTGGTTTCTTTTCCATACGATGTTCCAGCCATCTGTAATGGGGATGGAAAGGAAATAAGGGGAAGAGAAGCAGAGGGAAATGAATTCTGAAGTAGTGTTAGATAACACCTGAAAAGGTTAACAAAGCTATGCTTAATCTCATAAATATCGTTGGCCAATTTGTGTGTTTTTATCCTGAGTATCTGTTTGTCTTTGGCAGCAGCCATGCAAGTGATGAAAGAGTCTTCAGAAAGAATACTTCATTATGACAAATTATCACCCATGGTTAAGCCACCTCTATCTCCCTGAAGCATTCACAGACACTCTAAAGGACAAACCAAATCAAATTAACAGGAATAAACAAACACCAGAGCACAGTGCCTCATGGCAAACAAGGCCTCCTTTCCTCCTTAACTACAATCATTTTTCAACTAGTAAGGGAGCAGATGGTTGTGAGACCATCTCTGCTCCATGTAGCAGTTACAGAGGCCAGGTGATGCTATAACAGCCCTCAGAATGGGCAGAGAATTCTGCTTCTTCACATTGCTGTGTGGTGAATCTATATCAGGGGCAAGTGCAAAATAAAAGCTGGATAGTTCCAAAACTTTCTTACAGCTGCCAGTTACCCAAAGATGAATTGTCTTTAGATGATCAACTCAGTAACCTTCACTTAAATGTACTCTAGATTTGAACTAGAATAGCCCTTATAGTTTTCAACCTACAGTGGAAAAAAAAAAAAAAACTATTTTAAGCATGTTGTATGATTCTCAGCAGATTTATAATTACAGTGAAAATTATACAAGCTGAGATGTGCACAAAAAGTTTTCTTGAAAATGTACCTTTCATTCACATATGCCTTTATTCAGGGGTAAATGAAAATCTGGGAGGCAATTCACAGCATCAAATAATTAACAAGATGAATTTTCTTTTCTTTCTTTCTTTCTTTCTTTCTTTCTTTCTTTCTTTCTTTCTTTCTTTCTTTCTTTCTTTCTTTCTTTCTTTCTTCCCTGTTTTCTATCCTTGTTTCACTGTTGGGGAGTTTGACACCACAGCTTTCACACTGAGGTACATCCCCAACCTAATGATTGATTGATTTATATTTTGTGGGTACCTCAGTAAGGTTACCCATATTGGGCTCAAACTTGTGATCCTCCTGCTTCGGTTTCCCAGAGCACTGGGATTATAGGCATGCACCACTCTACCCATTTGTCACATACATAGTGAAAGGTTAAGCTATGAGAAATTTTGCAAGTTTTCTTGGCAATATCCTTTAACAATCATTTTGTTGTTGTTTTGTTTTGCCTTGCTTTGCTTTTTTTTGTTTGAGTTTTTTTGGGGAGGGATTTTTTTTAGACATGGTCTCATTATGTCGTTCAGGCTGGGCTTGAACTCATTATGCAGCCCAGGCTGGCCTCAAAACTCAAGCCTCTTAAGTGCTGGGCGACAGGCGTGTGCCACCACACCCGGCAACCATCACTTTAAGACGCCTCCAGTTATCTGTGTTCTGCTTTGAACCTCACCTTCTGAAGGTGCTGAGGGACAACTGTGACAGGTTAGATAAGGTTTCTATCTGCACTTACTCAACTGAAGTTAAAAAAACCAGACACAATAATATGTGTCAATCCGAGGGGCTGCAATTAAGTGACACAGAGGCACCTGTGCCCAGGCAGCAGAGATTTAATTTAGAACTGAGAGCACTTGGAGAAATGTTGAATAGTCTCCTAGAATCAAAAATTATTTTCTCCAGAATGATCCAGCGAAGTAGCTGGCACTCTTAAGCATGGCTTTTGTGATCTCCTTACCCAGCAAAGTATTTTGAATATGTCACAACAGCAAATTGGCATGTACTACACACCTTTTCAGACTTTTAAGTATCAACATCACTTCCACAAGACCAGTTACATTTTAAAACCTAAGCTTTAGGCAAACACTTCAGAATGTGTGCATTTAGTGCTGCACGCATAAATATAATCACTTCATTTGAGAATAATAATGTAAATATCCTCCCCAAAAATGTATACATTATGCATAGACAGCTCACATGAATGGTTGTAAAAAGCTTGGTTCCTGAGCAATAACTTATTGAAGAGTAGGCAATTGGTGTTTCATCGCTTTGCGGCACTTGTGGCTAAATTGAAACTCCCAAGCTGAGCAATCTTTTTCCATTCTGCATACTGTAATGACACAGAAGCAGAAGATGAAAATTACTTAGAAATTGTCCTCATGGGAGAGTCCAGTGGCAAAAGCTCATTTTCTGCAAGTATGACTCAGTGTCATGGTAGAACTTGAAGACACTTTTTTCCCTACTCAAAAAAGACTGAGTTCATCTTTCTTAGGTTAATAACACCAACTGTGAATTGGACTTCTCTTACATAGGATGAAATTCAGGGGTACTGATATCTTTTACCTAAAAACATGATCTTGAAAGATGAAGCCACAAAACACTCTAAAGTGTTTTACTCAATATAGGATATGTGAGAGTGATAAAGAATTCCATGAATCATTTTCATATTAATTTTTAAAATCACAGGGAAAATAAAAACAATGGTCTATCAGAATTATTAAATTTAGAAAGAGCTTAGCATCTGTCAGAAGAAATAATTTAGATGCCACAAACTCGTAGTAGGTAACAAAAGATTCAAAAGACTAGGAGGAAAATTGAAAATACTGCTGGATTAGGGAAGAAAGTAGTCCAAAACATAAGGAAAAAGAAGGAATATGCACAGTACAAGAAAAAGAAGGCATTGTGCAGATAGACTCTATGTATAGCAATAAATGATCAAGTCATCTTTAAATAAATTTGACAAAAATTATAAAAATTTTAATATGAATGACATCTTGTTGAAACTATTTTAACTCCCCATTCTGTATTGTTTTTGAGAAAAATATCAGAGCTATAAGTAGATTTACATAGCTGATGCATATCTAAAATACATCATAGGATTTGTCAACTCCATGACCAGGAAACCATTAGAAAATTTTACCACACTTGGAATCATAAAAGAAGTGCTCATGTGTTTTGCACACACAAATATGCACACTGATAGGTTAAAGTCATCAATATGAAATGATTACAATAAATAGTGACAAAATTAAGGAATTATTTTTTGAATATTTAGCAAAATAAAGTGAAAAAAGAATCATAGAGAAGATGTATAAAATATATGAACATCAAACATACTTCTATAAATTTGAAGATAAAATAATTGTTGAAGATTGCTATGAATAAGAAAAATAATAAAAAATTCTCCATGAAGGTTCAAGCAAATCACACTCATTAATTATGACACCTTAAGAGAAATATAAACAAAATGATAGGAATTAAGTGATTGTTATATTACATAGTGTTATCTTCAAGGAAGTTGCTCAAATTAGCAGATGTAAGAATGCAGGATTGATCAAACCATTAAAGTGAATAAAGTAAAAAATAATATAAAAATACTAGAAAAAGGGGCTGGGGATATAGCTCAGTGGAATAAGCGCTTGCCTAGCAAGTGCAGGGTCCTGAGTTCGATCCCCAGTACCGCAAAAAAAAAAAAAAAAAAAAAAAAAAAAAAAAAAAAAAAAAAAAAAAAAAAAAAAAAAAAAAAAAAAAAAAAAAAAAAAAAAAAATAAATAAAAATACTAGAAATGATAAAGAGCACATTAAAATTCAGAGAAATGTAAAAATAGAAATATAATCAAAACATAGCAATGAAAGATGATGTGAACTGGTCTACTTTTTTATGAGGAGACATGCATACATAAGCTTCTGGAAGTTATGTTTCGGTTTATCTATCCCAGCAAAATTTTTAGAAAAAAATGAATAAATTTTTCTATGTAAATATTCTAATTAGTATATTTATTATTGTAAAATTTTGAAATTATCTGAAATATGTAGGAATGGTTAAGAAATGATATCACATACTTATGGTGGAACATTATGCATCAACTGAAATGACAGTTTAAATCATTTGTTAAAAATGCCTAGTGAGCATTTTTTGGTAGGAGAAAGGGTAGAAAGCAATTATATATATCTTGGAGTTTCTCTCTCTCTCTCTCTCTCTCTCTCTCTCTCTCTCTCTCTCTCTTAGTCACTCCCTGTGTATATTAAGAAACAGAAAAATGGACAATGTATGCATAAGGCTTGTGAAAAGTGCAAGAAATGTCATGCTTTTATGTGGATCTTTAGCAAGATATATTTTCATTAATTTTTCATACTTTCTCTATTTTCCAAGTTTTCAAAATGAGAATTTATTACTTTGTGGTTTTTGTTTCATTTTAAAGATGAAAGAATAGCAACATATTAACAAACAAACAAGCATAAACAAAACAACACCAAAATAATAGAAACAATACAATTTCAGACAAGCTGATAGGAGATTAACAATAGTTGTTGTATTACGTATTGCTATCTTCAAATTGGTTACTCAGTTAAACAGATATAGGCATGAGATTCATCAAACAATTAAACAGTAACTGTTCCTTTCCACAAAGCAATAGAAATTAGTAGTACAATTAACTATCTGTGTATACATATATACATATTTTCCCTTCTTTCTTTTTTCTTTTCTCTCATCCCAGTTGTTCTTTCCTATTGAAGAGTTTCTTTCCCTTTTATAATATCTATTGTACCTTTTAAATTTTATTTAGTCTTTCAGGTTCTTACACTAGTGAGACAATATGGCATTTACACATGTGGGTCTGATTTATTTCACTTATGAGTATGATTAATTTGTGGTTTTTTATTTTGATCATTCTTCTACAAATTACAAAAGTTTCCTCTCACAGTAGTCAGCAAACAAAAAAGTACTCCCTGAAATAATGACATTTATCATCAATGTACTTATAGTATAAAGCCTATCTGATTTTCTGCAGTATAATAATGCAGGGTGAAAAATAAGATAATGATTGCTACTGGATATGGGGTGGCATGAAGGTCGACCCTCCACGAGGATATCTTTCAACATTAAGAATGAGATGGGCCGTCAAGTCCACATAGCTAATATGCGTACACCTTATCATCATAGGTTGGACCTGTGTAGTTTAGAGACCCTTAATAGCCTGGGCTGTGTAGGTACAGAGTAGCATAGTCAAAACCTGAGGCAAGATAAGCTGAGGTTTAAAGCAAACCGATGAAGTCAAATAGTCTAGTTTGTTTTCTACCTTGGTTTTCAACAGCCCATTTTGACAAAAATCCTCAGGATTTTCAATTATCAAGTTTTTGTTTGTTTGTTTGTTTTTGTGTTACTAGGGATTGAACATAGGGCCTTGTCCACTCTAGGCAAGCACTCTACCACTGAGCTACATCCCCAGCCCTATTTTTATTATTTTTTAATTTTTTAAAAATTTTTATTTTAAAAATAAAAGAACAAAAACGTGTTAACAAACACATACACACTTAGAAAATAAGACAAAATCTAGACAAGCAATACAGAATTTTAGACAAGGTGATAGGGAATTAACAATGGTTGTTGTATTACATATTGGTATCTTCAAACTGGATACTCAGATTAAAAAATATAGGCATTTAAGATTGATCGAACACTTAAACATTAACTGTTCCTTTCAACAAAGCAATAAAAATCAGTAGTACAACTATTTTAGCCATCCTGTATATACATATATACATAATTTTCCCCTTCTTTCTTTTCTATTTTCCTTCATCCCAGTTGTTTTTCCTTTTGAGCAGTTTCCTTTCATTTCACAATATCTATTGTACTCCTAGATTTTATTCACTCTTTCAGGTTCCTACACTAGTGAGACAATGCCGTGTTTACACATACATGTCTGATTTATTTCACTTATGAGTATAGTCTCTAGTTGAGTATAGTCCATTTTCCTATAAAAGCCTTGTGATTATCTTTCTTTATAGCTGAGTAATATTTCATTTTGTAAAAATACCACAGCTTTTTTATCCATTCATAGACTGGTAAAACCACTGTGGAAATCAGTTTGGAGATTCCTCAGTAAACTAGGACTAGAGGTCCATTCAATCCAGCTATTCCCCTTCTGGGTATTTTCCCAGAATAACCCTGTCATATTTGTAAATTTTTTTGTATGTTTTATATGTTAACCATTTCACTCTTCATAAACTGATACATGATATGTGTGTGCATACTTATAAGACATAATGTGATGTTTTCTTTACTGTGTACATTTGATTGTGATCAATTCAGGCAAATTAGTATCCACTAACTTCAACTTTTATCATTGCAATTATACCATTCAAATTCCTCTCAGATTGTTATTTTATTTTATTTTATTCTATTTTATTTATTTTATTTTATTTTATTTATTTTGCCATAGAGTAAGGACTTAATCTTCCCATCAAAAGTACTATGCTACATATTCACCACCACCCCCACCATTTCAAGTTTTTGATAGTTACTATTATTTCAAATTCTTTGACATCAAAATATTTTCGATTCCATGTATGAATTAGATCTTGCAGAGTTCGTGTTTCTGTGCTTGATTTATTTCATTTAACATCATGTCACCCAGATCCAGCCACTCTGTTACACGCAACAGGGTTTCAAGACTGTCCGTGCTGAACACTACTCCACCATTTGCACACTCCACATTTCCTTTATTTATGCATCTATTGCTGGGCCCTTGAGGTGATTCCACGTGTGTCCATTGTGGATAGTGCTGCAGCAGCATGAGAGTGTGGGGGTCTTTTCAACACACCAATTTCACTCCCTTTCGTGTCTATCCAACAGTGCGATGGCTGCACTTTATGATTCTTCTATTTTTAGTATCTGGAGAAACCATACTACTTATCCTAATTATTATATTCATTCACATTCTGAAAAATGGTGTCTAAGAATTCCTCTTTCTCCGCATCTGCACACTTAATTTTTATGTCTGGCAATGGTCATTTTCACTCATTTCTCCATGGGTTTGATTTACATTCTCCTAAAGATGTTCATATGTATTTATATCTATTGGTCATTCTGTACCTTCTTTTGACAAATATTAGTTGAGGTTATCAGTCTATTTTAATTATCTTTTTCTTTGCTTTGTTCTGTTTTTGCTATAAGGTTGCTGGAGTTCCTTATATGTAACAGAGTCTACCCACTCATTAGATATAGAGAGACAAAAATTTTCTTGTGTTCTGTAGGTTCTCTCTTCACTATGTTGATTATTTGCTTTGCTGCACAGAAATTTTTCTAGTTTGGTATTGTCTTAGTTACTTTTCTCTCATTGGAGAGACAAAGTACCTGACACTCAAAATTAAAGGAGGAAAGTTTATTTGGTTCACAGTTTGTAGACAAGCTTCAACTCATAATCTGCTGGCTCCAAGGCATAGTGGCACATGACAGAGGGGCAGCAGTTCATGGCAGCAGGAAGCAGTAAAAGCAAAAAGAGACTAGAGACCAACCTCTTTCCCTTGTACCGTATCCACTCTACTGGGGTCAGGGCAGGGCCGAGCCAATCAGTGTACTGATCCAACCATCACCCACTGTTAATCCCAGCACCCTAGTCCCAGCAGTGCACCAGAAATCACACTCTAGATGCAGCCACTTCTGAAAAAGCTCTGTGACTCCATAAAGCTTTGGCAAGGACATCTAGACAGAAACCACAAACCATAGTAACTGCAGTACCATTTACTATCTTTTAGTTTTGCTACCTATACCTTTGGGGTCATCTTAAAAACCTATTCTCCAAGACTATGTCTTCCCCAAGACCATGTCCTGAAGCATTTCCTCAATGTTCTTTTTTCTGGTAAATTTGAGGATTTACATTTGTGTCTTTCATCCATTTTAACGTGATATTTATAACCAGAGAGACAAGTCTAGTGTCCTTCTGGATGTGGATAACCCTTTTTCCCATCACCATTTATTGAGGAGATTCTTCTTTCTATTTTTCTGTTCTCTGGATTTGTCATGTACCACATTTATTGTGTTGAGGTATATTCTGCCATATTTAACCTACTGAGATAGACTAGGGATGTAGTTCAGTGGCACAGCACCTGCCTGCCAAGTGTGAGGTCTTGAATTCAACTCCTAGTACCAAAAAAGGGAATTGTTGAGAGTTTTTATCATGAGGGGATGTTCAGTTCTATAAGATGCTTTTCCTCATCTATTGAAATTATCAAGTTGTGTTTGAACTTGATTCTGTGAGTGTGGTGTATCACATTTTTAAAATTTACCTGTGTGAGATCCTGATGCATCCCAGAGATAAATTTCACTTGGCCATTGTGACTGGTATTTTTAATGTACCATTGGTTTGCTTTATATTTTGTTGAAGATTTTTACACCTACATTCATCAAGGATATTGGCCTGTTGTTTTCTTTCTTTCCTCCTGTGTATGTATATATGTATGTGTATGTGTATGTGTATGCGTATATGTATGTGTATGTGTGTCTTTATCCGTTTGGTATCAGAATTTCCTTTTAAATTCTTTTGAATAGCTTAGGAATTAGTACTATCATCTGTAATTCTCAACTGCTTCTTCCCATCTATAAGTTGGTGGACTGAATTTCTTTTTCATAAAATAAATACAAAAAGTAATTAATGTAAAATTCTCTAATAACCTCTCATGCCTCTATCAACCACTGGATCTTTTTTCTGCCCTTCACACCAAAACATCTAAGAAACATTTCCTGCATTTCCTGTCAGCATTTCATTTTCTTCCAGTCACTTCGTCCAATGATCTTTATGTTATTAAATTCAAGATTTTTTTTCTTTTTGATGTTTTCCTCTCTACATATCTCTCTGGTAAGTACACTGCCCACGCTCACTCTTCTACCCTTCTCTGTGACCTCAGTTCCATGATTCCAAACTAAGTTCAATCAGTTGGGCCGTTCATGCTCTGCTTCTTTGCGTGATGAAACTTCCCAGTTAGATCATTAAAGATCATCTTGGTCCCAGTTCTTTGCACTTTAAATGTAATCACCTTGCCAGATTAGTTTACTCATGCTGAGGATTTCAATTTTTGCTTTAAAAGATTTTTAACAATTTTTCTTTGCAGGTCTAGCCATTTCTCTGAGCAACTATTTCATCCTTCTATCACGTTATTTAACAGGAAGGCTCCAGTCTATACTGAATTAAATACCTACCATAACCCACCCCATCCCCACCACTCATGACTTCAGTCTATTCTTGTTTTCTGTTTCATGCAATGGAATCTTTCCTTGTTAATTTGCAAACTATTAAACATCCTTCATAATGCCTTTTTGTTACTCCCTTAAAAACTCAAACTAAACCCGGCTGATTTGGGGCTCCTAAAATGTCTCAGTTTCTTTGTACCTAGAAGAGATTTGTTCTTCCTGTTCTATCCATCTGGTCTCCTTGCCCTCACTCTTGCATCTCTCTATTCTGTTCTCCACTTCACAGTTAGAATGTAGGTTTGGCCTTGTCTCCCCTTGCTAAAAGTTCAGCGGCACTTCCACTGGAGTGTTGAACCTCTTCGGTGAGTTCTAAGAGGCCACTACTTTCACATCCTTGCTCTCTTCCTCTCCACTGTCTCCTTCACCAGACTCCCTTCCTCTGAGCTCCGTGCATATTAACTTACTTCCACATCTTAAACAAAGAAGCTCCATCCTTCCAGGGTTTATGCTATTTTCCTCCAAAGTGGAAATGCTCTTCCTTGATACTCCATTGCTTCTATTTAGCTCTTGGTGATCTTTTATATCTCAGTGTGAATATACCCACTTCGTCTTTTGCAACTCAATATTCCTCTATGGTAGCCATGTCCTTCTCCTATACCCCCTCATAATATCTTCATTTTTCTGTCTGGGCAAATTTCATGATCATGATAGCTTCAACCCCTTTATAATCTAACATACATTAGGAATGAAAGAATTATCAATTAATATGTACATAACAGTGATGCGGCAATAGCAATTTTAAGATAAATAAACTTGGTTCAGGCTCTTTTATCAGATGGAGGAAAACCTGGTGATATAATCAAAAGCATAATGCAGTGTGGTAAGTACTCCAATAAAGAAATGTACCATACAAGTTTGTGCAGAGCAGAACCCATTGACTTCCAAGTGAAAGGGACAAGTATAGCAGGCTTCAAGGAAAAGCTGACATTTGGCAGCTTCGAAGGGTCCTCCAGACTCAGCAAGGTGAGCTGTGTGGGAAAAGGAAACATAGGCATAGAGCACAGAGAGACAGAAAGTACTGGGACCTATGGCAGGCCCAAGGGAGTTGAAATATACACTTCGTTATATCTAGAATCCCTGGTATACGTAAGGACATGTCACATGGAAGGCAAAAAGGTCAGTGGGAGACAACTGTCATGGCTCTGAAATGTTATGCAAAGAGTTTTAGGAGACACAAAGCTTTTCCTGTTTTTCTTAGCTAATTTGTGATATTTGCACAACATAGAAGTCAATAATGTACAGTGGAAAAAAGAGAAGGCAGTGTAAGAGGCAGAGAAATCTGTAGAAACCTGTTATAATCCTCTAATGAAATTGCACTGAGAGCACTACCAAAAGGAATGGAGAAAATATTTTGAAGGTAAAATAATTTTTAGCTGGTGACCAACGGGAATTTGATCAAGGCAAGAGGTGAAACAAAGGATCAGAGTTACCTAGCTTGGGTGATTAGTACTTACTGACACAGGGACACATTCACAGGAAAGTGTGTTGTACAGCTAAATGTAACATATTTTTGCTACTTAGAGCACACAGTCTGGTAAAAGAGAGGCACACTATCACTACGTGTACCATGATAACAATATTCAGGAAAGCCTTGTTTTCCTTAGCAGATGGAGTAAGATACCATCTTATGGAAAGCCCATCATTTGTACAGAAAATATTTTGATAAATCTGGTTAGAGTCTGGGCTGTCAAGTAGGATTTGCAGGCTTTGGATCCAGCTACATGCACAGGAATGCTGAAGGAAATAAAGACACTTTGGGGAGTCGGGGAAAGACTGAAAGAAAGACAGAGAAAGTAACTGGCAAAGGAAAGATATTTACTGATATCTGGGGACAAAATGTTTGCACTAAGTGTAGTGCAGTGTAGTGGGGAATTCTTTGTCAGTTTCTCTTATGAACTCTTCAATAAATTCCACACTTTACACTAATGCTTTGTTGAATTTGTTTTATTTGGGGAGAATGCAAAGAAGTGATGAGGGCTGTTTCATGCCTGATGAAGAAATCCTAGGAGAGTCATATCTGGGTTTCAGTGCAATTTCAAAGCCTGGTAAAGTACAATATAATACACAGAAGCATCAAAACATGGTAGGGTAAATCTCCTACTCTGAGATTCCTGAAGTGGGGGAGAACATTCCAGGAAAAGAGATAAAACCTGAACAAAAGCTCAAAGATATAAAATAACAAATGATCTAGGGCGCTAAGTAGTGTGAGGAGTGATAGAAGTGATGAAAACAATAAATTTAAAAACAATTTTCAATTAAAAATGGAATCAATGTTCCGTTTTTCCCCAGTTGTATTTAAGAGTGAATTTATACTATATTCTTGCTATCTAACCCCTTTAAATATTTTACTTTGAATATCTACAGAATCCCTGAGACAAACACCCAGGATTGCATATGAGGCAAACAACGTTTCAGCAAGTCTTCACTCTACTGTTGATGTTTTTTTTTTTTTTTTTTTTTGGCGGTACTGGGGATTGAACTCAGGACCCTGCGCCTGCTAGGCAGGCACTTATTCCACGGAGCTATATCCCCAGCCCCACTCTACTGTTGAAAAGAAAAAGATATGAATATACAAAATCTCTTACATATACCACCAAAGGAAAAGGTAAACAATGCAAATAAGAACATAGACACAGAATGCATAGCTGATTGCTCCTTGTAATATTTTCATAAAATAATCACAGGCTTGGTAAAAGTCAGTGCTCAATCATTGAAGTAAAGCCTCTGTCTCCTGAATGAGGGAGAAACTGTAGAATTTGCAGTAAGAACATGGGTGGTGCTGATTTCCCCTCCCTTCATTCAGAGCTGTGGCTAATCTTCAAACAAATTTTTGCTCAGGGGTGAAGTGCATTATCCTTCACCTTACAGGGTAGGCAAGTAATTATGCATGACTAATTCCATAAAATTCACACAAAAGATATAAACATTAGTCTCATTACATTTCCATTATTCTTTAATAATTACTGAGACAAAGGACTGCCTACTGTAGATGGCTCAATGGACCATGGGTTTCTTCCCTGAGCATTTGTAATGAATTGAATAGATTTTAAATTTTCAACAAATCTATTGCCTATTCCCTAATCTACATCATTGTTCACTTAGAAAAGATGAAACATTTTACACTTCTGGGCAAGGTGTGATGATCCACTGAATGAGTACAGGGTTTCTATGCAAATTACTGACACCAGTGAAACAGAAACATAGCACTTAATATCAAAGTTAAATTAGCCAAAAAATTTATTATTAATTTTTTCTCATAGCCTAATTTTAAAGCTCAACATTACTAGTATATCTACAGATCTTTCTGAATACATAACATATTTAAGAAAAAAAACATTACTCCATCCACAATTCCCTTGAAAAATCTCTTTTACTCTAAGGAAATGACAGCAAGTTTTTGTGTTTTCTATTGTGTGTTACAGGACTCATTGGCTGCCACTCAGCATTTTGGCAACTGAGTACAGGGTCAGCAAACATCCTCTGTAAACGTGAACTTTGACTGTGGAGAAGACTCACATTTTATCTCTATCTTCTATAGCTAACACTAAGATAAGTGTTAGCTTTTAGAATCATTTCATTAACATCACTTAGCCATGTTAAGAAAAATGTCTTTCAGAAAGAATTTGGTCTGACCACAACAATTTTCTGGGAAATCATTTAGTCAGCCTGTCAGATGAGACTAATCATGGTTGGTTAAATGCCAGTAGCTTTCTTTAAAACCTGAATGCACTTAAAATAAACCGCACCTCCTACTATTAAACATATTGCTATCATGAGACCAGGTAATTCAAATACCTGTGGAATAAAGGTGTTGCTAATGGTCCAGTCAACTCTACGTTTGTCCCATAGTTAGGACCAGATAACTGCACTGAACATGGTAAAAATTAGTAAGAAATCCTTTCTGAGTTATGATTGGTTATATCTACTCTTACTGTTTAAGTTCACTTGATAAACTTGCTTTCACTGCTCTGTCAAGATTTATGACTTCCTTTTTTTTGCACTCATTCCTGCATAAGAAAACAAAATATTTAAAGGGTGACCAAAATTCAAAGTGAAAACGTAATACTTTGATTAATTAACCTGATTACAAACATATCGAAAACTGACATTTAAAACATGTGAAAAGAACTATTACAATCACAGTCCTTACTTCTTATTAACTTTTACTTTAAAAAAACAGATATTCTGCAATTTAAATGCACTCTTATCTTCAGGTGAAAGACCAGTTTATTTCTCTATTGTCCTGTTCATAACAACCACATTGTGCTCTATTTAGCTGAACTCAGGAGGGACATTATCATGGGATCCAGGCCCTCAGCTGGATTCTTTAGTCTTTTGTGTGTGGATAGATTTCCTGCAGTCTTTTAGATATGATTCTTTGGGTGACTATTATAAATAATCTTATAAAAAGATATGACTTCCAGATGTAAAATGTATAGAAAGTTAAATGGTAGTGCTGTGTATGGAAAAATGCTGTGACTAGGTTCACAGTGCTGCTGTATTAGCTCAGCTGGTCTATCCCAGCGCAAATCCAGAAGATGTGCTGCACAGCCCTATTTCTCAGCAGTAATATGTCAGTTCTCATTAGGTTGATAATAAAGTCCACTGCCAGAGCTTTTAAGTCAGCAACCATTTTGACATAGTCTGGTATCAGGATGAACAACCATTGCCAAGAAGCGAATCTTAAGGAAAATATAGATGTAATCAATCACTGTTGAACAAGAAGTAAAGAATTACAATATTGAATTTTAGCAGATATAAAATTTCTATTTATCTGTCGGTAGTTGAAATTAGCAAATCTCTGAGCATAACTGTGCATGTTGTAACAGTGGAGTTTCCTTCAGTTCTCCTCTCAAAACCTTCTCTAATATTTTTTCCATTATTTGAAAAACAGTGAAAATATCCACAAACATTTTGATATGTGCAAGAGCGAAATTGTGAAAAAAAATTAAATGATGGCATAGCCATATACAAATGATTTCTTTTTTTTTTTTTTTTTGCGGTACTGGGGATCGAACTCAGGACCCTGCGCTTGCTAGGCAAGCGCTTATTCCACTGAGCTATAACCCCAGCCCTACAAATGATTTCAATTTGTGAAATATACTCAGTTTTAAAAAAGAAAAGTACACTTTTACTAACACCTTAGCCCTGTGTGTACCCAAAGATATTAGAATTAACACAGCAAAAGACAGCTGATTTGTACGCCGTATTATAATGCGTGTCCCCCAGCAAAAGAAGTAGGGGATTGAATTGAATGAAAGAAGAGAACAGAAAGACAACACAGATTAAGTTTCATAAAACAACTGAGACAACCGTCAATGAACAACAGCATGTCTGATTATTTTTAAATGTTTACTGTATATAAGAAACAAGTCATAACTTTAAATACACTTTTATGAGCCAAGTGGAGTGGCACACACCTATAATTCCAGCATCCTTGGAGGAGGTAAGAAGATTACGAGTCCAAGCCCAGCTTGGGCAACTGAGTGATTTAGCAAGATTTTGTCTCAAAATAAAAAGTTAAAGAATGGACTGAGGACATAGCTCCGTCGGAAGCTGCGGTTTCAGTCCCCAGTAAACACGCACACACATAGCTATTATGCAATAAATTCCTGCAAATGTTTTGGTTTTACAAACAAAAACATTTTTCTTTGCTGTAATTTAATTTTTCATAACACATTCAAGTGATAGCCATGGCTGCAAGCACAGAATACTATTTATTCAAGAAACACTATTGAAAGCCCACAATGCATCAGACTCTGTGCCATGTCTGTCTGTCTGTCTCTCTAAGAATCATGACCAGATATCTTTAATGTATTATTCTTTGTGTAAAGCTATATTTTGCAAATTTAATTTATTTTTTAATCTCATAATGTGAACAACTAATTTGAAGACAACAATATGAAATTTAATTTCTTACAGATAACTTGAAGCACATTAATCTGATGTATACCAGAAGTAGCATGTGCTGAGATGGGCATGTAATGTGTGTATTTATTCTTTGTAAACAAGAGGCCAAACATTGAGAAAATACCAGCGTGAGACTGAGAATCAACACAGTCTGAATGGATCCTAAGAAAAAGAAGATAGCCCAATCAGGAAAGGTAATTTCTCTTCTTCGATACCAGCACCAGTAGTCTGCTCTGATGAAACAAAGCAATCTACTTTGATATACATGATGATACCATCATACTTGTTACCGTGTGGATTTGCACTGTCTCTCAAAGGTTCAAGTGTTAAAGGCTTAACTGCCAACCCTAGCACTGCCAGAATTTATAGGAGGCGGGGACTGGTAGGAGAAAGGAACGTCATTGAGAACATGCCTCCGAAGGGGATATTGGAACCTCACTACTTTCACACTCTGTTCTTTCTACTCCTCTCTCCTCTCCTCTCCTCTCCTTTCTCCCCTTCTTCCCCCTCCCATAAAGCAAGCAGACTTCCTCTGCCATATGCTCCTACTGCTCATAATATAGTACTGTGCCCCCATGAGTCCAAAGCAACTGCACAAAGTGACCATTGACTAAAACTTCTGAAGCTGTGAGCCAAAATAGACCTTTCTTACTTTAAGTTGATTTTCTTAGGCACTTTGTCACGGAGATGAAAAACTCACACAGTACTCTATGATCATGTTGTAATTAATGCTATTTTCTTTAGTCTTTTAGGTTTTTCCTTCATTAATTTCTGCTATCAAAATTCCAATATTAGAAAACGGAGTCAGATATAAGTCATTTAAAGACCACTGTGGTAACTGAGTAAAGTATTTGTATTTCTTTAGTATCCACTGGCTACTCTTGAAAATAATATCAATGGACATAACACTAAAATGTAGATATCTGATCATCCCAAGCCAGAGAAGCTTAATCACTGTGTCTTTCTACCCTATTCCGACTTGTCTCATAGCATCTGAAACTTTCCAGTGCTTCCTTGGGTTTATCTCCTTTGCCCATGATCATCTGGAGGAAAAAACACCTGATCTTGTGTAACTTGGTGAAAGGATGTATGGCACGTAATAATTCCTAAATAACAAAAAGAAATGTTTTTGAATTTGGTTTTTAAATGATCAGATTCAGAGCAGAAAATAAAATTAGGAGTACTGTGAATAATTTTTGTTTGGGAAAAACTAGAATTTGCCTTAAAATGTGGTATTTTTCCATATTTAAAATGTAATTGTAGCCTATATCTTTAAATTCTGCCTATATAATTAACTCCCAGCATGACACAGAACAAGCCACTCACTTTTCTACTCCTTAGTAATAAGAAGTATTCTAATTTACATTAAAAGAAGGCTGGGAGAAACCAGCTATGAAGTAAATTATAATGTGAAAGTGCTATATAAAGATTAATGGAGAGGCTGGGGATATAGCTCAGTGGAATAAGCGCCTGCCTAGCAAGCGCAGGGTCCTGAGTTCGATCCCCAGTACCGCCAAAAAAATAAAATAAAATAAAATAAATAAATAAATATTAGTGTCCGTGCTGCTCTACCCCCTCCGGTGAGGCTGTTATCTCCTGGGCATGTCTTACATTTCAAAGATTAATGGAGAGGACTATGAATTATAAAAAGATATTATAATGAAATAAAATATCTCCATATTCTGAGTAACATATGCCAGAAACAAAGCCACTACTGAAACAAGTTTGAAGTTATCTCAATTTGTACTTGTCCTAACAATCGTATTCAAACCATTTTTGATATTTATTCTTATAGCCTCTGAACACATTTTTGATATTATTCGTATAATATGCCTTATATTGTAACCACTGCTTTATCACCAAAGTTATAATGTTTCTTATTTGTTTAAAAATATACAACTAAAAAAATAATAAATAAAAATGAAAATATACAACTTTGAAATACGACTTTGAAAACTAAAAGAAAGGTATCAAGTAAAGTGCAATACACTTGGAGAGCCATGAAAATTCAGCCATCAGTTGGAAAGTTTTCTTTGTTGCAAAATCTCTTTTCTCTTCATTGTTGAAAACTATAAAACCTTTTATAAACATAGTAAACAGCACAATAAATTCTATATGCCCATCAGCCCTGATCATCAATTATTTACATTTTGTCACATACCTTCTGTGACTGCACACATATACACACAAGCATACACACACACACACACACACACACACACACACATACAATTTCTGCTCAGCCAATTGAAAGCAACCTGCATATATCATATTCACCTGTAATTACCCAATACCACAGGTTGTATTTCCTAAGAAGCAGTAAATGAGGCCATTTTCCTACATAATCACAATCCCATTATCATAACCAAAAATAAAATATTGGAAAAATTGATACAAAATTACTACCTATAATAGCATCTCTCAAATTATCTGAAGAGATCTTCCCTTAGAAATAAAATAAAAATGAATCTTTAAAAAATTAGCAACCACATTTTATGGTTGATACATTGGGTCAACTTGGGGAGTCTAGAGGTTTGGCCAAGTAACTCAGCAGTTGTAAATCTTGGGATAAAAAGGACACGCCCTTGCCCCTCTGGGATGTTATTTATTATGTTAATTTGAGAAGTTTAGAGGGTTAACTATGTTACTAGAAGGGAGCTGGGGTGCTTATTTGTATTCATCCTAAACCTGTGCAAGAGGAAGGCATGCAGAGGATGTGGGTGTAGAGGACCACCCCACCCAGCAGAGCTGGTAGACTGTGTAAAAAAGGAACTGAGGAAGGCCTGGCTGCGGGTTCTTCTGAGGAGCTCCGGTCTTTACCTTCAGCTTGGTCATCCTCTGGCTTCCGGTGCAGACTCTTCGGCTTCCGCCCGGACTCTTTAGCATTCTGGTGTTGGCTCTCCGGTCTTCATTGTAGATTCATCAGCATTTCGTTGCAGACTCAACAGCCCTTGATACGGACTTGCACGGACACTGTGGTGAGCTGCAGGCCCCAGGCCTGGGCTCTTCAATCTCCAGTGTGCAGACACCCTCTGCACACTTCCTCATCTAACCCTGTAGCTGACCACTGTAAGCCAAATAGGTAATTTGTTGTACATTTGTATATCTTGTGTTAAATCTGTTTCTCTAGTAAACCCTAACTGATACACTACCCTGACAATGTCAAGTTGCTGAGAAATTTATATTTATTTCCAATTTCTGTACTTACTTTCTTATAAAACAGTAAAAATCAACAAAAAAGGAAATTGACGCTGCCTTAATGACCACAATTTGAGTAGCACTATTATGGGACTAAAAATATTTAAATATAGGCAGTTAGACCATGAATCCATTTTTGCTGTGACCAAAGCAAGAATCATGTCTCTTTTCATTCTCCTTTTATCTAAAATTATGATCCCCCTCCATACACATTTTTAACACTGACCTTTATGAAAAATACAAATTAATTGATTTATACAGTATCTCATAAGATGATTTTCTTTACTGTTGCCTCATAGCTAATTTTACTTTAAACATAGTTTGGGCCACAATTATACAATAGGCAATTCTGTGCTTTCCCTTTTTTGTAATAAGAGCCAAATGGTGCCAATTCTACATTACTAGTATTGGTAATGTCAGTGTAGTACTTGTCAGATTTCATTATGTACATAGCTATTTTCTTTTGTAATTAATATATCATCTGTTTGCTAGATTGACATGTGACTGTGTTTTCTCCCAGAAGCATTTTACCCATTCTGTATAATATCTGTGCATCACTATCTATCTATGAGCTTTACCTGAAATAATTATTATATTTTAAGTAAAAATGATCACTTCTAGTTCTGACAGCTTTATCAGTTAGCATTCTTATGTAAGGAAGAAGTCTCTTTGTTCCTCCATCTCTTTATTTTGAGGGAAAGATCTCTGTGCATCCCTGGTTTATTTTATTCTTTTTTCCATTTAATATATCATTATCAATATATCCACTTTAAAGTGTAAACTACTTGAAATTTGACCAGTGGGAATTTCTCCAGGCAAGTTCTCCCATCCTCCTGACATGTCCTCAGAAGTTCTCAAGTACTTTTTCACTGTCTGGTACAATATTTCATCATGCATTTTCCCTACCTCAGGCGGACAAATCATTCTCCAATTTGATTGGAGAATAAATCATTCTCCAATGATCCCTGCTTGCTTCAAATAGGAATTGGTATTTAAAAACCAAAATCTGAGTGTTAAATATACTCGTTACTACTTATTATATATTTTCAAATAATTACAAATAAGCTTACTTTTCAATCTTCTCACCACACTAACCAGCACAAAATAATTGTCTCTTGTGGGGCAAGGAATATGAACTCACTATTAGGAAACAATACTAAAGGGAAAATGTTAAATTAAAATTTCATATGCATTTAAAATTTAAATACAAGTAGAGTTAGGCATATTATTATATCTTTTAGGGGAAAAGTTTGTTATGTATAAAGATGTAAAATCCTATTTAATATTTTAAGTTATAATTTTATACTTTCCAAATCTCCATAAAATGAAAAGAAAGAATTAAGCTATGGTATGTACATGTACTTACTATGCTTGATTAATGTAATCATTACAGATTGCAAATGTGTATTATTGAGTGATATTTTAGAAAGATGTGATGAATCTCTTTCTCCTTATCACCCTAATGACCTGTTTATTAATATTCTTTACTATGTAGTACACAATGATTTATGCTATGAGCATTTCCACCTATTCCTCTTCTAGCCTCTATAGTGATTTAGTATTTAAAGTTAGAAGACTTGGATTTGAATTCCAAATCCAATACTTAACTAAATTTACATCTTTTAAAACATGTCCTTTAACTTCATAAATTGAACTAAAACATTTATAGAGCTAGAAAATTGTCACTCCTGTCTATAATAATATCATATCTAGTAAAGACATCGAGTTATTAATCAATGACATTCCATTCCAGATGGTATCATTCCCCTAAACATCTAATGAAGAAACACTATCATCTCTACCATCACTTTCAGAAAGTAGAAGTAGAATAAATACCAATCTCTCATTAATTCTATATCAGCTTTCCTTAATACAAACCTGATTAAAACATTATAAGAAAAAAACTACTAACTATTTCACATGACCATAGAAAAATTCTAAAAAGAAATTAGCAAATCAAATCAAACAATGTGGAAAATTAAATGAAAATTATAGATTATGGCAATGTGGGATTTATTTCAAATATAAGTCTGGATCAACATTTAAAAATTAAGAAATGTAATATACCATATTAACAGGATTAACAAGAAAAATCACATAGTGATATCAATCTATTGCAGGAAAAACACTTAAAACAAAAATTCACTCATGAAAGCAAAAAAAAAAAAAAGAAAGCTGCAAGATGAGGAAAAGAGAAATAATGTCCAAGTAATAGGAGTCAATGAAACAGCAAGAGGCAACACAAATGACATTAAAAGAATATTTGCAGAAATAATAGCAGAAAATTTACCAAACATTGAAAAAGATTCTGGTGATCCGATAAATGAGGCATATAGAACTCCAACTAACCATAACCAAAGTAAAACCACACCCAGACATATAGTAATCAAGATCTCACATATCCAGCAAAAGAACAGAATACTAAAAGCTGCTAGAGAAAAGAAACAGATTACCTATAAAGGCAAGCCCATCAGAATCACAGCAGACTTCTCAACACAAACCATACAATCAAGATGAGTTTTGAGTGAGGTGTTATACGTTCTGAGACAAAACAACTTCCAACACAGACTGATGCATCCTGTAAAACTATCCTTCAAATTCAATGGAGAAGTAAAATATTTCCATGAAAAAGAACAACTGAAGAACTTCATGAGTGCCAAAGCAACCCTACAAAAAGTACTAAAAGATATCCTAGACAGAGAAAAAAGAGACCACCATTGCAAGAACAACAATGGAAAGGAACCCTGAAGCAGAGAAAGTAATTAAACAGATGGCAAATGGAGGAAACCAACAGCAAGTAAATAGCATGACAAGGGTAAGCGAAAATACGTCAGTTATAATCATTAATGTAAATGGCCTCAATTCACCAGTCAAAAGAAACAGACTGGTAGAGTGGATTAAGAAACATGATACTCTACATGGAAGACTCAAAAAACTCCACAAGAAGACTCCTTGAATTAATTGACAAACTCAAGAGAGTAGCTGGATACAAAGTCAACACCCAAAAATCAATAGCATTCCTATACATAAACAACAAACAGACTGAGAGAGAAATTAAAGAATCCATATCTTTCACAATAGCATCCAAGAAATTGAAATATTTAGGAATCAATCTAACAAATGAAGTAAAATATCTATTCAGTGAAAACTACAGTATTCTTTTTTTTTTTTTTTTTTTGTGGTACCGGGGATCGAACTCAGGACCTTGTACTTGCCAGGCAAGCACTTATTCAACTGAGCTATATCCCCAGGCCCAAAACTACAGTATTGTGATAAAAGAGATCAAATAAGATTTCAATAAATGGAAAAATATTCCTTGCTCATGGACAGGAAAAGCCAACATTGTGAAAATGGCCATACTACCAAAATTGTTGTACAGATTCAATGCAATTCCCATTGAACTATTGTTAGCATACCTCACAGACCTAGAGAAAACATTCCTTAAATTCATCTGGAACCAGAAGAGACTGAGAATAGCAAAAAGCAATCCTGGAAAACAAAGATAAATCAGGTTGAATCACAATCCCTGACCTGAAATTATACAACAATGCTACTGTAAAAAAATCAACCTGCTACTGGCTAAAAAACTGATCTGACAATCAATGGAACAGACTGGAAGATACAGCCACAACCACAAACACAAACACACTCAGCCACTTAATCTTTGACAAAGGGGCCAAACAAGCTCATTGGAAGAAAGATAGCCTCTTTAATAAATGGTGCTGGAAAAAATGGCTTGTCGTTTACTGAAAACTAAAAACAGACCCAAGTCTATCACCATGCACCAAACTCAAGTCAAAATGGATCACAGATCTCAATATTAAAACAGAAGTGCTAAATCTGTTGGAAGAGAAAGTAGGTAAAAATCTTGAAGACATCGGAGTAGGCAGAGAGTTTGTGAACAAAAATCAAACCACAAGGGAAACTCTTCAAAGAATCAACAACTGGGACCTCATCTTACTGAAAAGTTTTTGCATATCTAAAGTCATCACCAGCAAAATAAAAGGAAAACCCACAAATTGGGAAGAATTCCTAGCTGGCTGTCCCTTGGACAAAGGTCTTCTCTCTAGAACATATAAAGAACTAAAAAACATGAACCTCCCCAAATTCAAAGACCCAATCCTAAAATGGGTATCTGAGATGAATATACACTTCTCAGATAAATACAAATGGCAAATAAAGATATGAGAAAATGTTAACCATCATTAGTCATTCAAGAAATGCAAATTAAAACAAAGTTGAGATTTCATCTCACCCCAGTAGGAATGGCTATCATTATGAAATCAACCAGTAACAAATGCTGGCTAGGCTCTGGAGAAATAGGAACTCTTCTCCACTTCTGGTGGTAATCCAGACCGGTGAAACCACTGTGGAAATCAGTATGAAGATTGCTCAGCAAACTAGGTCTAGAGGTCCCATTCAACCCAGCTATTTCCCTTCTTGGTATGTTCCCAGAAGACCTGAAAACATCATATCACAGAGATATACATGCACCCATGTTTATAGCAGTGAAATTTGTCATAACTAAATTGTGGAAGGAACCCAAATATCCATCCACTGAGGATTGGATAAAAGAACTGTGGCATTTTTGTATAATGGAATACTACTCAGGTATAAAGAAAGACAAACTTAAAAAAAAAAAAAAAAGAAAGAAAGACAAACTTGTGGCTTTTATAGGTAAATGGTCACATATAGAGACCATACTCATAAGTGAAATAAATCAGATATTCATATGTAAGCAACATACTGTATTACTAGTGTAAGTACTTGAAAGTGTGAATATAAATTAGGAGGTATGATAAACACTGTGAAATGAAAGGAAACTGCTTAAAAGTAAAGAGCAACTGGGATGATGGGAAAGAGAAAAGGAAGAAAGAGGTAAATATTTATGTATGTATGTATATGCAGGATAGCTAACATAGTTGTACGATTGACTTATGTCACTTTGTCATAAGGAACAATGAATGATTAGTTGTTTGATCAATTTTGTGTGCCTATATTTGTTTTCCTGAGTATACACTTCAAAGTTATTAATATATAATACAACAGGCATGGTTTATTGCATCACCTAGTCTGTAATTCAGTTTTGATTGTACTATTCTCTTGCTATTTTGTAAATGTCTGTCTGTCTGTCTGTCTGTTAATATGTTTTTGTTCTTTTACTTTTAATATAAAATAGAATAAAAATACAAAGAAATGACAAGACTTGTTAAAGATAAATTTTTAAAGCTAATTTACATGTTAATGATGAGAATTTGAATACTTTTCTCTTAAGAATGAGATAAAGATAACCACTCTCATTTTTCCACAATATCCTGCTTGAATTACTAGCTAGAGCAATAAAGCAAAGCAAAATAGAAATGTAAACAACACATATTAGAGAGGATGAAAGGAAGCCACCTATTTCTGAGTGATAGGTTAAGCATATATTTAATTTTCAGAAAGTGCCAGACTAATTTCCAGAGTGCATGTACCATTCTGTATTTACACCAACAGTATAAGAGAAATTCTGTATGTTGTCAGCATTTGGCATGATTTGTATTTTTTATCATTTCAATAAATGTGGAGTGGTTCCTCATGATGGTTTTAATTTAAATTTCTTTAGTATCTAATAATATTAAATAAGTTTTCATATATTTATCTACTACTATCTTTATAACTTCTGTAGGGAAATTCCCAATCTTTTGTACATTTTCTAATTGGACTATTTGAGATTTTTTTTTACATTTAAGTTTGAATACCATGAAATCCCCTGAGGAGCTTTATTTTGCCAAATATATGATTTGAAATGACTTGTAAATATTTTCACCTGGTTAGTGGATTGTCTTTTTTCTGTATTAACCAGCTCTTTTGTAAAGCAAAAGGTTTTTTAATTTTGATAAAGTCCAATTTATGGATTTTTGTGTAGACTGTGCTTTTGATTTCATGTCTAAGAACTTACCATCTAATACTAAATCATGAAGATTTTCTATTGTACTCTCCATAAAAGTTTTGTAGCTTTATCTTTAGATTATGAGAATTCATTTAGAATTAAATTTGTAAAATATGTGAGTTTAAGATCAAGGTTCACGTTTTGGGCTATTGATCTCCATGTGTTCCAACACCATTTGTTAAAAAAATCTATCTTTTTTCCACTGAATATCTCTTGCATATTAGTCAGAAAACTCTAACTTGAATTTAACTGTGTAAACTCAATACGTTCTCAATTTAAAATGACAAGTCTAAAGCTATTATGTGACATAATGGAACATTTAGAACTTTAGTTTCATTTTATTTAAAAGTTTAATTTGTTAGATTTATAATTTTTAAGTACTGTAAAGGTTTAATTTGTTAAGCAATTTCAGTGCTTTAAAAAAGAATCTATCATATCTAATGTACAATGTTGAAAATTGATTAATATGCAAATTATAAAAGGCACTATTAAAAGGACACATGAAAAAGATTGCTAAATTTTCTGAGTTAGATCTATAGAATAATCCCATAAGCTGAATTTGTACGCTTAAGGATGAGTAAGGCTTTTGAAAATATAGATACATGTAGTAAAATGAACATTAATTTTGAAAAACAAAGTAACACCTACTAGAATGCTAAAAGAAAAATTAATGACAATACCAAGTGCTGACAAAGATGTGGGTAATCTAAATTCCTCATATTTTGGGAATGGAAAATAATATAGTCATTCTGGACAACACTGACAATTTAGTACAAAACTAAGCATGACTTCCACATGACTCAGTGTTCCACACATGAGCATTCATCCAAGAGGAAAGAAAGCTAATGTTCACATAACAACCTGTGTACAAATGTTCATAGCTGCTTCCTGTGCAAAAGCCATAAAATAGAGGTGACACGATATCCATCAACAGGGTGAAGGTTCAAATCATGGCACAGTCAAACTGTGCCACGCTACTGAAAAGGAAGATGAGAAGGAAATATTGATAGATACAACATGAATGAATCTTAAATGACTCACACTAAGTAAAAAATGCAATCCTAAAAGATTTATATATTATAAACTTTCATTCATATGACATTATAGAAATAACAAAATTAGAAAGATGGAGAAGAGGTCAGTGGTTGCAAGGAGCAAGTGTGAAGAGGGAAATAGTGTATAGGAAGAATTTTTAAAATTCTGGAATTGTCTACATCTTGATTACAGTGGTACTCAAATCTTCACATGTGGTAAATTCCTTAGTGCTACATGAACACGAATGAAAAATGAAGTCAGAGAAGTTTCAATAAGGTCAATGAAATGTATGAGTGTCAGTACCTTAATTGTCTTACTATCCTCAACATTTGCAAGTTATTACCATTGGAGAGCTAGGGAAACTGCGGGCAAGATCTTGCTCTATTATTCATTGTAATTATGTGTCCATCTGCAATTATATTTTTTTAAACACAATTCAAAAGAAAAGTGAATCTCTAAGCAATCCTTCTATGTACAAACACAAACAAAATAAAACTCTTAAGTACGTCAAAATTTCACATTAACATAAACACAGACCATACAGAAATTATAACAATGAATATAGTACGTTCAGCAATACATTTTACCTGCTGCTACTGCTGTCGTTATCACTGCTACCTCTTCAATTCTTAAAGTCAATGTTTTGAGCTTCCATTTGCTCTTATTCTTGACAATTTTCCTTCAGATATCATCACTTTCCAAGAAAACATTACTTTCTTAACAGATATACCTTCATTAAACCTTCTTGTCTTTCCATTCTTCATTGCTCCCTTCATTGCTCATCCCTTTCTCATGATTGATTTTTAGCATGTATGATTAAATGAAATATTTGTGTTACAAGTTTACGTGTAATTCTCCAGCTAGAAGTTAAGCTCCATGTGAAAAAGACTGCATGCGCTTTTTGTTTACTGTTGAATCTCTAGTTCTTACAAAGTGCCTGATAAGACAGAAACTCAGAAATATTTCTTCAGTAAGTAGTCCTTCCATTATACTGATAACTGAACGTTTACTTTAAAGACAACAATGAAAATCCACTTTACCCTGTGATTTAAACATCTTCTAATCTGTGAGAAGAATGCTGGAGATGTTTTTGAAAATTCCATTCAAATATTTGTACTATAATACATAATTCCAGCCAGTTTAAGATGCTGAGAGAGGAAGATTTTAAATTTGAGGCCAGCCTGCCCAACTTAGTGAGAACCTTTCTCAAAGTGAAAAGATAAATAAAAAGCACTAAGGATGTACTTCACTGATAGAGTACTTGCCTAGCATGAGCAAGCCTGAGCTTCAATCCCCTCTACTGAAAAGAAGAACGGGGGGGGGGGGGGGGGGGGGAGCCATTTTGAAAAGAATCTTCCATGCCCTGCAGGGATTAAAAAAAAATTCAAGGAAATGTGTTCTTCAAGCTTTCCACCCCACTCTCCTAATCCCTTATTCATGAGTTAGGACTGACAGCCTGCTCCCTTCTCGAACCCACTCTCATAATTTCATATTTCTGCTTCCACTAGCCATTCAGGTTAACTGCTTTTCAGAATCCCATCTCCCAGGTAGAAGCCCAGTAACCTCAGATCAAAGTTCCATTTTGCCTTCAGGATCCACATAAAGTCTCCTACTTGACTCTTCTTTTTCCATCTTTGTGCAGAAACTGCACAGAATTTGCTAAGCTGCATAAATAAAATTTCCCCACTATTTCCTTCCAACATATCCACCAGTCTTTTTAGTTTCCCTAGAAAGAAAAAAAATGACAAATAAAATATCCACAGGGCACCACAAAACCACTTTAGAGATGATACATACTAACTTTGTCTCTACTTCAGTTCTTAGAGACACTTTTTTCCACCCAGATCCATGGTAAAGTGACTTACAACAATGTTCCCAATGAATCTATGTGCTTTACTCTTTGTTAAAAGAATGAGTAAAATTTTTTAAATGGTATCTATGGAGAAGGAGCTCCAGTAGTGAGTACCAGATAATAAAGAAGGAGAACGGCTCCCACTGTAAGCTAAGCAGAACCTACAAAGAGGTGCAAGAGAACCCATTGCATAACCCCTGGAAACCTCAAGCTCATAAATAGCTGTCAGGGAAAGATTCAAGGGGACTAGTGAAGGATACTCTATAATGAAGTGCTCCAGAGTAAGATAAATTTGCATACAAGAGATAATTGGCTTCTGCCTTAGACCTAGCTCTCTGTTATCAGATAGTCCAGAACGTGATGCGAGCGGGTCCCTGGTGGTCTAGTGGCTAGGGCAGAACGTGATGCGACATTAGGTAGCAAATGAATGGAACTTGATCATTTGAGACTTGAACAGTGCAGGGCCAGTTTTAGACACTGTATCATTTTAACCTGACAGAGAAGCGTTGTTTTTCCTTAAACACTAATAACATGACCTCACATTTTATACAACTGTATTTTGAAACAAGTTCTCTGTCATTGAGGGTACTTGGCATCTTCTGAGGCAGCTCTTGCCCTCCTCAGACTGGTTTCTAACCTCAAGTCAAGGAAAGAAGGATGGTATGAGGAAGATAGCCTTCAAGAGTGAGGTAGGATAAAAGAAATGAAGATAAATAGAAAGGAAACAAGAAAAATAATAATTTTAAATTTTTACTTTTAAAGAAAAAATGCAGCTTCAGGACACAAAAGTTATTCTTTTTCCCTTCCAGATATTTCCATTCCCTAAAAGACACAATGACCTGTACATTGTGAGTCTGGTTGTGTGCTTTTCACCTATAAATTTTGCTTCTGTCCTCAGAAAGTGAAAGCATATCTCATCTTCAAACACATGAGTCCCAACTCCCTACCACACTGGACTTCTTTCTCAAGGTTCCACATGCTATTCTCTCTGAGGGTGTACTTTTTAAGTTCTGACTAAACCTCTGTATGCCTTTCTTTGACATGTCTTGAGAATTCTTTTTCTGTGATAGAAGTCAGCAAATCCACAATTTATGCACTATATAGAGTTAGTTGAGGTTCCCATATCTTCGTTGAGGAACCCCCTCAGTCTCTCTCCAGTGATAAGAAGATTCTTCAAACTCTTTAGGAGACCTTCCAACAGTTGGGAGCCCTAAAGTACCAATGTGTGGTTTATACACACAACAGATAGTAGACCAATGTTGCACCTTTGCCACGGTAATGCAGAAGGGTAGAAAAATGGTGCTCACCTCACTGAGTGGCAGAGCGATGCCACTACCCCATGGTGGCATAAACCTCTCCTCAACTCACCACAGCAGTAGATGCAGTACTGAAAATTCTAGGGACCAAATGCAGGATAGAAGAGAGAAAGGAGGGGCTTGAGTTTATCCTGGGTTCTGGCTAAGCTCACAGGCTGAAGGCTGGAGGAGACTATGGCAGAATGATGCAACAATAGGGATAAGCAGACACAACAGCTCACCTGTTGGTAAGTACTAAGCCGATAAGCACAACTAGAAAACAAATGAGTAAAGAAAAACATTATTTGCATCCAGTAAAGAGCACTGGATATAATTACCAAAGAGGTGCTTCCTCACTCAAAGAGAGCAAGGGATTTCCACTGAGGGAACTCATAAATGGGTGGGATGGTGAAAAAATACAATGAATATTTAACTTTTTAAAATTTATTACAGTAAAAGACATACTGTCATTACTACCCTTCAAAGTACTCCTGCTCACTTTAAGCACACTTATCCCACTGTTCTACTTTCTGAAACAGTTCTAGAAGTCCTCTTTCATTAGCGTTTATCAGATGTGATTTAAAAAATACAATTTAATGCTGCTGCTGAGTACGACCCAACAGAAAGGCAGGTGTGGAGAATCACTGTGTCCCTATTCTCCTTGTTCACCAACGCTGACACTTCTGGTTCTTCCCCAAAGTCAGAATGATCACACGTCCTTTCAGGACAACAAGGAAGCCTCAACAGCCCAACTAGAGAAGCTCAGAAAGGAGGACTTCCAGAACTGCCTCAGAAAATGGCAAGCATGGCAGTAAAGTCATATGCTGAGAGAGTATTTCTGAGGGGGGTTAGTCGCAATGTATCTTTTACTGTAATAATATTTTTTACTTTACATATTCTCTGTCTTTCAATCATACCTTGTACTCTGGTCGGAAAGACCTGTTATCACCTGTACAGGCAAACTCATTCCTGAGCATGCTCAGTTCTAAGTGATGCTTCTTCACATTCATTGTTCAAAAAGACCCAGCTAGGACTTCCTCTAGGTGGAGAATTTAGTATTATGATGAGCACAGTTTATTGTAGGCCACCTTACAAAGTGGGTCAGAA
This sequence comes from Dinomys branickii, assembly GCA_004027595.1. Classification (NCBI taxonomy): domain Eukaryota; kingdom Metazoa; phylum Chordata; class Mammalia; order Rodentia; family Dinomyidae; genus Dinomys; species Dinomys branickii. The sequence continues at coordinate 7,476 of PVLD010005155.1, read as the reverse complement.
TGACCTTGTGCTTTGATGGTTCCTTGTAAGATCTCTGTAGGGCTTAAAGTAGATGAAGAGACAGCCTCGAAGACACATTGATAGGCATAAGACTGTGGAGTTCCATTCCTCCATGCATAGGTGGAAGTCTGTGAAAGCACCTTCCTAGTAGTTAACATAAAAACCTGTAGAGAGCAAGTGGCCTAAGAGAAATCCCAAGCAGGCACAGAGCTGAGATGCAGCCTTGAGAGCAGAAGAGGAGGCAGCAGGGAACTCCTCAATGGCTACATCTCCAAATGTCCCATGAAAAACTAAAGGCAAACTGGAAGATGTGGCAAGGCCCATGGCCTAAGTCACAGAGCTGACACTGTGCCAGCCTCTTAACCTTATTCCTGCTCACATCCTGTCAGAATGAAAGAGCAGTGAGCACAGGTAGAGGCTCCACCTTCCTCCATTATGATTCTGCAGCCAGAAGCAGATACGACCTTAGGGAAAAGAATATCAAGCTGTGAAAGAAAGTTAGAGGTTCCATGCATTGTGCAGTAGGCATTAAAATTATTTGAGACAGTATTTGTGACATGTTTCCATAGTGATCTGTGCCATCTAAGAATCTCCTAATAACCTTGACCTGCTGAATGTTTCTGCCAGGAGCAAAAGGTTACCCTGACTGGCTGTTGGAAGCAACAAAGTGAAGTTGCCTTTTTTCCATGCTTTATACCTACTTAAAATACTGGTTACACATATATCATCTCGTGTTCTTCACAGCGTCTTTGAATGTTAGTGCAAAACCTGGGCCGCTGTGCAAGGACACATTGCCAAAGGGCCCTGTGATTATTTAAGACTTTTCCGTGGATGTATCTAGATTTTCAGTGATTTGGGAATATTTTAATTTTTAACCGAGCCCTGGTAATTGTACAGCTGGTGCTACAAGGGCCTTCAGGGTACTGGCCTCATCCAGCTCCTTGATCTATATCAGAGTTAGGTAGGTGTTACGTTTAAGCCGACTGGTATAACCATACATAAGTTTTATGCAGTTTTCTTTTTGTGTTTCACATGGTACAATTTTAAAATGTGAAAAATAAATCCTTTCCCAGAAATAGTTTTCCTCCAGGAAATACGAAAAAAATTAATTTCTGATTCATGTTCTCTGAGAGAAATCTGTGAGATGTAAAGAAATGCTGTTAGCAAACAGAGAAAAAGAAGAGATCAAGCCTAATATTTTAAAAACTTAGACCTTGAAGTAAAATCTGCATTGTCAGCACAGAATAGCTGTCCTGATGCAGCATGACAGGTCTTTAAACACAAAAGGGTGTGCTTGAGGTGTGGTCATACCACACAGAATGAAGGTGTATATAGTTAAGAGATGAAGACAGATGTGGAGAGCAAAGGACCCAGAGACAACTTACAAATATTGGTCACCTCCAAAGGGACAAATCCAAAAACAGTTCTAGATCCCTTCAGAGTAGAAAATGAATCTGATCCCAGTGGAAACCAAGACGCCTCACTGTGTTCATGGTAATTTTAATAAGCAATGTGTTTCATGTTTATTGCTTGATTTTCAAACAAAAATAGAAGTTGTTCTGAAACATTCTACACTGCAAAACACTTAATCTTCCCAAAGCTGATCTACAATGAGAAAGAGTTCTGTTCTGTTATTGTTATTCTTTTTTGGCAGAAAATGATCTAGAAATGTCTTTGAGTCCCGCCGATGGGGAAAGGAGATGGTGCTGGCACAAACATCAGGTCACTGTGCCACCCAGTATCCAGGTGTGAGCACAGAACAGCAACCTGCGAGCTGCAAAGCTCAGAAAAAATATTCAGATACTTTTAGAAAACTGCAGATTAAAGATGATAATCTGTCCACTGGAAAATAAAAATAAATGAAATTTAAAATTTTATCACTGGGAGGCTATGTGATAAAAAAGAACCAGCAAAAAATACAGACTCCAGCACAAGAATTATTCAGAAATCACCAAACGTTATTGGGAGAAAGATTGACACTGATAGACCTAAATAATTGGTGTAACTATGGTAACTAATATAGGATGGAAATGACAAAATATGCTTTGAAAAAAGAACACCGTTTTTAAATAACAGGTTTGCAACCTGTGATTAATGAAAATTACATCAGCTAGAAAGAGTAAAAGTACTATGCATGTTTTTCCATAAAATGGAATCCAACTTTGTCTTCTGTTTGCATAAGACTATCACATATACAAATTTTTAATTCTATGAAAACTCTTAAATTTTCCACCAGTAAAATTAAAAGTAAATTCTCCATTTTTCAAATTATTGCAAAAGATAAGAACATACCAAGCATTTCCTAGGAAGCAAGTACAAAACAGAACAAGAAACAGGTTCATCAAAAGAGGCATAAAATTAACACAAGTCAGACCCAGATAACTAATTAGAATCGACTACAATAAATTTAAATTCAAAATTAATCAATTCAAATGAAATATTTCCAAGCCTTGGAGTAATTTATCTCAGAAAAAATATGTGCAAAATCCAGGACTACATAGAAAAGTTTAAAAACACTCTAGTAGTACTGCTCAATTTTCTAGATGAATGTGAACACTATGACTGTCGCTAAAGTTACGTATAGCAAAGAAAACCCTTCCAGCTCTACAGGTTTATTTCTTCACCCTTTTGCTAAACTAAGTGAGCTGGCTTGGGAAATCTGAGGGCCTGTGAGGGAAGAGCAGGCCCATAGCAGCCACTCTGTCCTAGGGTTGTGATCTCTAAAAGGCCTGTCCAGATGAATGGTCCTCCGTTGTCTCATGAGCACACAGACCCTTCATTGCGTTCTGCATGAACACATGGGGTGAGGCTAGAGGCAGGTCACGGCCTGACACATGAGCCAGGGTGCACTGTGAGCTGTGCATGTCCCCTAAGTTGTGGAGCAAAAGATTTCAAGGAACCTGCTTTTTTCTGCTAATAAGTTTCCTCCCATCAACGCCATGTCAAATCTACTGTACTTTGCCAGTGATGTCTGTGATTGCTTTGCACGACAGGAATAGAAGTCAGTTTATTATGCCAAAGAATATTCATCTGAGCAATAAAAAGTGGATAATGTTTATAAAATTGATTAACATCATATGTCACATGAAAAGGATAAATAGGAAAACCTGTACTATCCCTTTAATGGGATGGCAGAAGGCATGTGATAAAATACTATGCTGATTTATATTTCAAAGCCCTTTAAAGGGGAGAAGAAAGAGCATTATACACCGAGGAAACAGTATGAAAGCCTTTTCTTTCAAATCAGTAGCAAAATAGAAAAGATTACATCTATTTTTAAAATAATAATATTTTAAAAAGTATCTTAAATATCATAACAACAAAAATGAAACCATAATATAAAGAGGAAATATTTTTGTTAGCCATGGAAAACACAATGCAGAAAGTTCTAGAAAAGTATTCATTTGAAAATAGAATTCATAGAAGAGTTCAGCAAAATAAAAAAGACATGCATGAAAAACACATCATTTCTAATTTCACGTACTCAATTTTAAAAATCTCATTTGAAATACCAATAAAAATTAAGTAAGAATTATTGCAATGAGAAAAGTAAATGAACTCCAGGACTAAAATATGAAAAATTATTTTATGTTGATATATAAGAAAAATTTATCTCCACTTTTCTTTTAGCTTTGTCAATAGTGTCAAAATTTTAAATCTCTCCACATCAATTTATAGGTTTGGTTCTATTAGATTAAAAATTATAATAAGATTCATTTTGAATGAAGAAATTAAACTCCATTGTTGGCAGATAAAGATAGACTATTGCCTGATGGAAGTGGGTTAAAGAAATTATTCCTATAGGATAAAAGAAACACAACAAACCAAAGAATAATGAAAAAATTTTCTCATTGATGCCTTCGGTCCAATTTGATAGGGGATAAGAAAGGGGAAATTTACACACATCTTCAGTTCATTCTTGAGAATTAAAAAGTTAAGTATTAATAAAGAAAATCAGAGAAAACATCTCTGAATATTGATTCATTTTTTGAAGAGAGGCTAAAAAAAAAAAAAGAAGAGAGGCTGATTTTTTAAATAAAACAAACATACAAAAAAGAAATATCCATATATTTAACTCCATACAAAATAAAACCTTGCATATAAAAAGCTTATACAAGATTGGGTTCAAATATCTGGTAAACAAAGAGATAATATGTTTATAAACCTCACTCCTGTTCTAATTTGCATTTCTTTGATAACTACTAAATTCAACTCGGCCTCACATCTGTCCTCAATAGTTACAAGTCTACCCTGGTATGCCACCTATTTATATTATATTATCATGCATTTCTTAAAGTTTATTTTTCTAATAGGTCCTCATGCTTTTAATAAATAAAGCAAGAAATATTTCTAAAATACAAAATTAATTAGAAAGGCTGTAACCATCACTAATTAGCAAAGGCATTTAAGTCAAGGCTGCGAAAATGCAACTAACCTGTTAAACTAGCAATTGATTTTTCAAAGATAACTTCAAAATTGGCTTGAGTATAATAGCATTTTTTCATATAAATATATATATATATATATATATATATATATATATATAGGTTACTAGTGGAAACTGAAATTATAATTATGAGAATATATAAATAGAAAAATATTTATAAATTGCCATAAATATCTTTATGATGATGAATCCATTCCTAAACAAACTGTGTTAAAATATTGAAAAAGCTATTTACAAGTTTTACTAAACAGCCTTTATATCCCACAGCATAGAAATGAGAAAGCAAATGATGTCCCCCATACAGGGAACTCAGTGCTACCATTAAAATGATGATTTTGAAGATTACATAGCAGCATGGAAATATAAAAACTCTATCACATGAAAACACAAAAGCAAAATATAAAGTCAAGTGCATAGTAGCAAAAGAAAAAAGTATCAAGTCAATAATTTCATAGCTTTTTTAATATCAAAAATCTCAATTAAAAATTAGGCTCTACTCAGTAATTAAACATGTTCATTTCCATATATTACTATCCTTATTCCAGTCTTCATTCAAATATTCCAAACTAATACTCCAGTCTTCAATCAAAGATAGGACAAGTCTCCCTCCCTTCCTCCTATTGAAGCTGGGCCTTGATTCTGAAGGTTGGGAAGGGAAGATTCTCTCTCTCTCTCTCTCTCTCCCTCCTTCTCTCCCTCCCTCCTCAAATTTATAACAAATACACAAAATGGTAATATCTTTATAAATCTTTCTCCTGTCTAATTATTATCCTAACTTGAGCCTTAGGTTCCTCTCTCTCCTGGTGCCCTTTCACACTCTGGAGTAGGTCTCTTAGGCAGGATTTTAATTAGTTCATTCTCTTCTGTGACCTCTTCATGTTGCCCATGTGAAACATACCTCATTCTTTATAGAAATTACAGTAGCCATAAGTGGTGCTCTTCTTCTGCTCTGCTCTGGGCCTGGGTCGCGATGGACAGAAACCACCCACAATCAGAGATCCGTCTGGGTGGTGAAGATCGCATCCCTCAAGCTGGAGCAGGGGAGAGCGCAGTACGCGCCCCTCCCTAGGAGACTGGGAGCCACACAAACACTCCACTGCTTCCCTCTCCAGGAGGCCTCACAACTCACTTTTTCCTCATCATTTCCTTCACCCTTTTACATTCTTGAAATGATCAAGGAGTTCAAGAGTTATAAGATCCTTGGCTCCCATTTTGAGAGTTCTGCTTAGTGGCTGAGTGGCTTAGTGGCTGAGTGGATGCTTCAATGTATATAAGCTTTCAAGGCAATAAATACCACAGGGAATCAGACCATGTCTGAGATGTTTACTGTTATTTTTAATTTATATGAATGATTACATTATTTGAATTACTAAAAACTAATTTTATAAATAATGGGGGGAAAAGGGAACTCCACCAGGTGAGAAAATTCCTAGATTCTTCTTGAACCTTGAGAAATTGTATACCTTGGTCGTATTACCTTGTTTCTGTGTCTGTCATAGAAATAATAAACATTAGCTCTTCTACTTCTTTTACAAGATATTATAATCTGTATGTAATTTATCTACTGTAAATATTATATTAATATATGCTAACTTTATGATAACAGTTGATTCTCATAGAAAGAAACACTCCTATGTACTGTGTTTCCTTGAGTATATGTGAATTGCTTTGGTCTTCTAAGTGGTGAAATGATCAGGTAGTGAAATAATCTGAAATACCAAATTCAAAATTTACTATCACAATTTATTCATTGAAGCTTATCAGAATAACCACCCAGCATAAAGAAAATAAAACTGTTAACGTTTGAAAAAAGTGACAGCTTGGAGAAGAATTTTTTTCTGTAACTGAAATTAATAGAGATGTAAAGCAACTGGAAACAAAAGCATGTCAAAGCATTTCTTTTAATGAGTACAAAAGACACATTGCTGGGATTAGACACAAAATCTAGTGAAGTGAGTTTAGTGTTGAAAGAAGATTTTTGTTGAAGATGATTGCTTTTATTCAGATTCACATGACATTGTTTGCTTTACTTAGGCAACGAATTTCTCCCTCAGGAGTAATTTCCCTGTAAAGTTAGTTTTTATCACTGGTAATTTATATCTGTTAGAAAAGAAAAATAATAAAGGTGCTTTGTTCTAGGTTTTCCCTAGGGTGATTCCCTTAAGACCAGAGTCCTTTGACGACCCAGTCCTGGAGTGGGGGAAGCTGGGAAGAGAGGGGAACTAAAAGCCTCACCTCTTCTAGCTGCACCTCTGTGTGTTTTCCTCTCTGCTCCTTCTTCCCCAGGCAACTCCTAACAGATCACCGCTAGGAACGGATAGGAGAAATATGAGAACCAAAACAAGCAATACGTGAAGCAGTTAGTTCTTTCCTCAGAGCCTCACTTCTAAAGGAATCTCCAGTGGATGCAAGAGGAGATGTGTTGAGCAGAGGGCTTGGAGCGCCTTGTCTATTCCAATCTCACTCTGCCCTTCTCCTCTCCCCTCAGTAAGTAGGGCGCCCTGCTAAACACATGCATTTCACCTTGTTTACAGCGCTCGGTGAGACCGCATCAGCTCTCCTTTGCTGTCTGCACTCTCGCTTTCACAGCTGAAATCGGAGGTAAAGCATCAGGACAAAACAAAACGCTGCATTTCTCTGGATATGTTTAAGCAATACAAACATTTAAAGCTGCTAATGCCACATCAGTCAGAAGAATGTTCCTTATAATACTTTGTAAATGGAAAATATGTTATATTTTATTTTTATATTGTTAATATATGTATCGCATGTGTGTAATATATGTACCATTTATGTTCATACATTATTTTTCTTTTTTATTTTTTTTTTATTTTCTTTTTTATTTTAGAAACATAAAAGTACAAAAACATATTGACAAACAGACACCCATTATCATAGAAAATAGTACAATCACAACTAATCTATAGACAAGGTGATATGGTCTCAACAGTAGTTGTTGCTTTATCCATTGATATCTTCGAATTGTAGATGTATGGACCCATATACAGACATGCAAATTTAGTCAGACA